>PVLC010033483.1:0-17482 GCA_004027655.1 Graphiurus murinus | reverse complement strand
AAATCATGTTCTTTGCAGGGAAATGGATGCAACTGGAAAACATTATGTTAAGTGAGATTAGTCAGTCACAAAGAGTTAAGAAGCATATGTTCTCCCTAATATGTGGATGCTAGGGAGAAGATGGGGCATAGGAGGGTCTCCAGATGAAAAGGAGAGATCCTCGATAAGCAACGAAGTTGATTTAATTGTAGTGGACGCATGGGGCAGAGGGACACCCTAAAGCACATGATGTACTTACACAATCATATCAAGGTCACTCACTGAAGTGAACCTGATGGGGAGGGAGGGGGAGGGAATGAGGTGGGAATTGGGGAAGGGGTCAAATGAGAATTGTGTGCAAATATGTTGTTAACAACTTGTACTTAACAAAGATGTATGCTATATTGCATGAATTACTACAATAAAAATTTTTTTTTAAAAGTTACAAAAAAAAACCAAACAAATAAAAAAAATGCTGGAGAGGATATGGAGAAAAGGAAACCCTTATACACCATTGATAGGAATGTAAGTTAGTACAGCCACTCTGGAAAACAGAAACAGTATTCCTAATATTTCTAAAAAAAAAAAATTGAAATAGAATTACCATATAATCCAACTATCCTACTCCTGGGTATTTATTGGAAGAAATTGAAGTCAACATAGGAAAGAGATTCATGTATACCCATGTTTATTCTGATACTATTTCCAAAAGCCAAGATATGGGATCAGCCTGGGTGCCTGTCAACAGATGAATATATTAAAAATATGGCATATTTTTAATACTATGGAGTATTATTCCACCACAAAGAAAAGTGAAGTCATGTCATTTGCAGGAAAATAGGTAGAGCTAGCCGGGAGTGGTGGGGCATGCTTGTAATCCCAGTACTTGGGAGGCTGAGACCAGAGAATCATAGGTTCAAAGCTAGCCTTGGCAATTTAGCGAAGCTCTCAGCAACCGAGTGAGACCTTGTTTCCAAATAAGATATAAAATCTGGCTGGAGGTGTAGATTGGAGGTAAAATTTCTCTGGGTAACACCCTCAGTACCAAAAAAAAAAAAAAAAAGGTAAAGCTAGAGAACATCATATAAGCAAAATAAAGCAGACACAGAAACACAAGTAGCACATGTTTTCTCTCATATGTAGAAACTTAAAAAAAAAAAAATGACCTGAAAGTAGAAGACAGACCATTAAGGGAAGGGGAGGCTTTGGGAGGAGGATATAGAGAAGGGAAAGTAAGGAAGGGTAGTAGATAGGGTGGATATGATCAAAGCATGGTATATGAATATATGTAAATTACACAGTAAAATCCATTAATTTGCACAATAGTGTGCATTAATAATAACTGTAATTTTTGTGGTACTGGGATTGAACCCAGAGGTGTTCTACCTCTGAGCTACATCCCCAACCCTTTTTATTTTTATTTTGAAACACATCTCACTAAGTTACTGAGGGTTTCCTTAAGTTACGGAGGCTGGCCTTGAATCTTTGATCCTCCTATCTCAGCTTCCCAAGTTCTGGGATTATAGGTGTGTGCCACTGAGCTCAACTTGCATGAATAATTATAACAAAAATAAATAAAGCTAAAAGAAATATTCCAAGGTATATAGCATAAGATTTTTTCTTGAGGAAATAGGGACAATCATGGGATTTTTAGAAATCCTAGAAGTGTTTTGAGTTTCACAATGATAGATGAGAAGTATCTCATGCATTAACATGAAAAGTCAGTATTCGGCCCAGACTCCAGCAAACTGTCAAAACAAAAATTTAAATAAAATAGTAATTGAAAATAAAATTGACTGCATAATGTCTAATCTATAGTAAAACATTCAGTGTACAAATTATTATAGCCTCAACAACACTAAAATGAGTATAAATATGCTCATTGTCTATCATCCATTTGAGACCCATGTATTAGCACAGTTAGGATGTTTTTTCAGGGTTGGGTAGAACGGGGTATATTGAAAGACTGTGTTTCTTTTGTGGCTTGGCAAATTTTTTCTCTAGTTTATTTTCATTTTATAGTGAATAGGTTTTTATTTTCTTAATAAATGACCAAATTCCACCAGAGATAATTGTCTTTTATTATTATTATTGTGCATTGTAATCATACATCTTTGTTCGGTACAAGCTGGTAAAGGCATATATGCACACATCTCTCATTTAACCCTTCCCCAATTTCCATCCCACTCCCTCACCCTCCCTCCTTCTCAGGTACAGCTGAGTGATTGATTTTGATATGTTTGTGAAAGTACATCATGTGCATTAGGGCACCCCCCACACACATCACCTTCAGTTAAGTCAACTTTTTTGCTCATCTAAGGTTTCTCCTTCTTTATCTGGAGTCCCTCTTATGCCCCACTTTCTCCCTAGCATCCGCATATTAGGGAGAGCATATGATTTTTTTTTTACTTTTTGTGACATAATGCTTTCCAGTTCCATCCATTTCCCTGCAAATTACATGATTTTGTTCTTCTTTATGGCTGAGTAAAATTCCATTGTGTACATATCCCATAGTTTTGTAATCCATTCATCTGTCGATGGATATCTTGTCTGCTTCCATAGTTTGGCTATTGTGAATTGTGCAGCTATAAACATAGATACACATGTATTGGTCTGCTAGCTTTGTTTTCATTCTTTTGGTTAGATTCCCAAAAGTGGTATTGCTGGATCATATGGTAGGTTCATTCCCATTCGTCTGAGGATCCTCCATACTGTTTTCCAAAGTGGTTGCACTAGTGTACAATTCCACCAACAGTGTATTAGGGTTCCTACTTCTCCACACCCTCGCCAGCATTTGTTGTTCATGTTTTTGATGATTGCCATTCTGATGTATTTAATTGTTAGGGATGCATATCTCCTAGAACACAAGATAGTAACTGGAAATTCCGGATTTCTTCACAAATGGGTCAAGCTAAAATTCTAACCATCAGCAATAAATCATATTAAGTCAGTAAAGACTTGATTAACCCAGAAATTCCTGAAAAACTCCTCTTTTCATTATCAAAATAGAGACAGATTAACTCATTAATTTACTCACTGACATGTATTTTTGAGAATTTAGTAAATGCTAGTCACTATGCTAGACGTGTAATAAAAGGTAATGAAGCATGCCAGCACTGTAACATTAAATTTTATTCAAACTTTTGTTTCTTTAAGATTCAAATTAATGTCAAGTCCTAAATCTGAGAGCTCATGCTCATTTCCAAAATTTATGAATGGAAAATTTCATCATGTACTTGTTTTTGAATAAGCCCTTGATCACAGATCAGAAATATTTTGTCTTGTCTGTTTATTCATTTATAATCCTAGATTCTTTTTTAAAAAAATAAAATTTAAGACAGATTTCAGGAACTTGTAAAAGTACTAAAATACTACAAATTAGAAGTAGCTGAGAAAGACAAAGGCAGATTGAAGATAGGGCTGTGAAATGATGCTATGAAGGAGGCTAATAAAAATAGAGATGTGGGAAGTTACTACAGGTACCAAATTGACTGTGAGCTTTCTAACAGCCATTGCAAAATGGAAATTTTGATCATTTATTCAATTCACAAAGTTTGTGTCTAGTACTAAGCCCAAACAATTTCTCAGCACAAATGCAACCATTTCTGGCACATAATTAGGGAAAAAAAGGTTTTTTAAAAGAATACTGGAGCCAGGTGTGATGGCGAATGCTTATAATCCCAGTACTTGGGAGGCTGGGACCAAAGGACCTGGGTTCGAGGCCAGCCTCAGCTATTTAGTGAGGCCCTCCGCAACTTAGTGAGACCCTGTTTCAAAATAAAGAATAAAAAATAGGGCTGGGGATGTAGCTTGGAGATAGAATGTCCCTGGGTTCAATCCCCAGTACAAAAAAAAAAAAAGAATTCTTGGAATAACTAGGACATTCTTTCAGCAGATTAGGACTTCTCAAGTATGGCAACTTGGATATTTTGAGTGATTAATTATTTGCTCTGGGGTGGGGGGTGGGGGGTGGGGGGAGGCTTTCCTGTGCATTATAGGATATTAAGCAGCATCCTTAGCTTCTATCCACTAATGACAGTGGCACCCTCCAACCGTGACAACTAAAAATGTCTTGAGACATCACCAAATGTCCCATGGGGGCAAAAATTCTGTGCCATTCTACCTCCATGCCTTCCAGGTTATATCCACTGCAGTCAATCCAACAAAGAGACTCTCTGAGACAAATGGCACACCGTCAAAACATGGTTCAGTGAAAACAGGATGCATCTTGGTCAGAACAACAGCAGAGTGCCTCACTAGGTGGCTGGGGTTGGCTAAGAACCCGGATCCTCCAGTCTCAGCCTCCCAAATGCTGGGATGACAAGCATGCACCACCATGCCAGGTCCTTTTTTCTTTTAGAACAGAGCTGCACTAAGTTGCTGAGGCTGGCCTCAAACCTGTGATCTTCCTATCACAGCTTCCCAAGTACTGGGATTCCAGGTATGTGCCACTGCACCCCTGTTCATTTCTTTCCCTAGACTGTAGCCCTACTAGCCTGCCACACTCAGACCAGTTGGCAGACTCCGGAACAGAGTCTGAATATTTTCAACAACATAAGAGGGCAAGGCGTGTCATCTACATACTAGCGTACACGCTATTCTCTGTGCTGGAATGCTCTTCGCTCAGCATCCCCCTTTCCCGCTCACGTCTGTGAGTCCCTCCGATCTTGGTTTCTAAGCCACAGCTTTGATGAGGATTCTCTGATGTCCTCACCACTGAGCATCACCTTGTCAAGGGCGGGTTCTACCAGAGCGTCTTCTTCTTCCTCCTCTCATTCTGTATTTTATTACTCTATTAACTTTTTCGTATCACATCTCTGCTCTCTGAAATTATCTTGTTTATTTGTTTAGTGATTTTATTTTTAGATCCATGAGAGTAGGGTACAGACGAGGGCATCAGTAAATATTAGTCAAATGAATAAAGAATAAATGAAGGGGCAATGTTGTAATTCTTTAGTACACTTCTCCATTCACTTATGAGCCCTCCTGAACTGTAGAGTCTGAGAACAGGAATGTCATCTTTCCTATTTTCACAATTTTGGGGACAGAATACAAAGTCAGTGATAAGATGAAAAGGTTTGTTACATCAAACCACTCAAACACTCAGGTCACAGGAGCTACTTACAGAATTTGAATTTGGAATGAAGGATGTGCGTTCCTCGTGGCAAGGGGAGGGAGCGCAGGGGTGGGGCAGAGACTCAATGACGATAGAGGTGAGCACATGTGAGCCACTGGGAAAGGGATGTGACCAAACAAGTGGTGAGAAGGAAGGATGAGGGCTGGCAGACGCCGAGCATCCTGACTCGCTGACGGCTGCAACAGGAACAAACAAGTTTGGGGAAAATATATCTATAAGGTGGAGCTTTGGAAAAGTTTATGCCCTAAAAATATTTCTCTAAGGTTATTTTTAAATGTTTATTGATGAATAAATAAATGATTTATTTATTTGTGATAATCATTATAATATGCAGATTTGTCTTGCTACAGCAAATTTTAGTAACTACAGGGCACAGATTTACCTTTCTAAATAAACTAATAACCTTAGGGACAGATTTATACTCCCTATAACTCATTCCACAAGGACATATATTATGTAAATGTAGAAGATAATTAAAACATATAGAATTATGTGATAATGAGATCTTTGGGGTTACACACGAATTATCAATTCCCTGAAGAAGAAAAAAAGTGACAATGGAAAATAATTATTTAACCTGATTTATAACTAGAATTGGTGTAACCTACTTTTTACCTCAAGCTCTTTTTTTTTTTTCACCAGAAACTCTCTTATGGTTCTGTCTTCAAACATATCTGAATATATTATTTCCTTTGGAAATATTCCACTGGCTCCGGAAAGCCTTGGTAAGCTACAGTGCGTATTCTACTGCCCTCTGCTGGAGATGGAGTGAGTGACTGCTCACCTACAAGGCTGCTGGAGCAAGTGGGAGAGAATACAGCTGTGCTTTCTATAATTCAACAACTAGCATGTATCGCCCTCCAGCCCATGTACTACCAGGTGTAGACGATGATATACAGGGATATGCAGATAGATAGTAGGTGGATAGCTAAGACAGGAGATATAGGTAAATAAAAGGAAGAAGAAAGAGATTTTTCAGAAACAAGAGTGAGTACCCATATACTGCAGCTATATGAAATCTACTTACAGGGCTAAGCTTCATTACAAACTTGAAAAATACAAATGCTGAGCATGTAGCAAGTAGGGAATGCGGAAGGGGATGAGCCTAACTAAGTGAAGATACTGATAAAACGAAGCTGCTCAGTAAAGGGAAGGCATCTAGGTTAGAACACGAGAAAATTGGTATTGAATTTTAAAAGATTAACTGGACGAGTGACTGAAGAGCACTACATCACAATTCTTTATCCTGCTTCTCTGTTCACCGATGAGCCCTTCTGGACTGTCAAGTCCATGGGAGTTCTTAGCACAGCACTCATCTTGAAAGTAGAAGTTTTTACTTCAACTTTACAACTACATTGAGAGTAAAAAATAAACAGTGCATGTTATTGTGTATGGGAATTTTCTTATAATGTAGATGTTATGTTTAATCACATAATTTTATTGGAATTGTGGATTTAATTCCAAGTTAGCAGCAAGTTTGTGTGTCTGAATGTAATCAGTTCTAGTTTGGGAACATGTTGTGTCCTCCCCTGCCCATCACTTTTAAGTCTGAATGATACATCTTGACTCACTTGGGCTGTGTTTGGGCTCCAACACTGGCTCAGGTACTATTCCAATCACAGAGCTAGGAGCTCACATGGGTTTCAGGTTCAAACAAACTTGGATTCACATCTCAACTTAAGAAACAGTTTCATAACAGTTCATGGTTATGAGAGCAACTCTTGCATAACAGCCCCCAAGAAAGAAGCCCCGCTACAACTTTCATTTCAGAAATGAAAAACCCAGGCACAGAGAAGAAGTGACTTTCACATTCGCAGTCACAGAGTTGTGAAGTAGTGGGGCCAGGGTTCAAGTCCAGGCTGAACACTCTAGAACGCTGCTGTTTAGCCCTACACTATGTCACCATGTTCCCTGAGTCATATTTTCCTCATTTTGAAATGATATTAAGGACACCTATCTAGCTAGATGAGCGGCTGGACTGCAGGAACATGAAGAACAGATTCTGTAGTTAGTGGGTGCTGAGGAAGATTGTTACTAACACTTTGTTGCTTGACAACTTGGTGCTTATGGAATACCTTACCTGTATCCAGTTTCTAACAGCAATGAGTCTCTTGGGCTACCACATGACCTCTCTGTAGAATTCCTCTCTAGAAAAGAAACAAAGGCGCGTCTTTTCCAGATCCTTCCTTGCAGAGGTCACCCTATTGATACCCAGAGAAACTAAGAAGTTTGCCGGAAGAAGTATGAAAACTGGACGCTTATTATCCCATCATGCTTTGCTCCTCCCTGAAACAGGCTGATGTCTGGTTAGCCCTGCCTCCTAGAAATTTTGTGAGATGTTCCAGGCTGCGTGTGTGTGTGTGTGTGTGTGTGTGTGTGTGTGTGTGTGTGTGTGTGAACTCAGATGATCCTATACCTGACCAAGTCACATATATCTGGTTGACAAAGCACTGTAGGAAAATGACCACTACATTTCCCCTGCTAAGTTTCTGGACATTATACCATCCCACAAATGAAGGCTTCTTCCCATGCCTTTCTTAGACTGCTTTTCTTTCTCCTTTGTCAAAGTAAGTAACCCTGAAATTCCAGGGTGTTCACATCTATTCAAAAGGAAGCTTTTCTTCTGTTTTGTTTTTTATATATAGTACTCAGGATGGAACCCAGAGGCATTCTGCCTCTGAGCTACATCCCCAGCCCTATTTTATTTCTTTTCCTTTTATTTTGAAACAGGGTCTCACTAATTTGTGGGGGGCCTCGCTAAGTTGCTGAGGATGGCCACAAGCCTACGAGCCTCCCGTCTCAGCCTCCCAAGTAGTGGGATTAGGAGCATGCACCAACATGCCTGGCTAAAAAGAAGTGTAAAGCACATATACTCAGTTTTTTTTTTTTTTTTTTGCGGTACTGGGGATTGAACTCAGGGGCATTCTACCTCTGAGCTATACCCCCCGTCCTATTTTTTATTCTTTATTTTGAAACCGAGTCTCACTAAGTTGCAGAGTGCCTCACTAGGTAGCTGAGGCTGGCCTCAAACCCGGATCCTCCGGTCTCAGCCTCCCGAATGCTGGGATTACAAGCGTGCGCCACCACGCCTGGCTCATATACTCAGTTTTATAGGAACAGCTGAATATAAATTTTTTGAGATCTTTATTAAAAGGAAAATTCCTTGGCCCTACTCCTGATTTACCAAATTAACTGAATCAGTATTCCTAGAGGCAAAGCTTGAGAATCTGTACTGAATTCATACCACCCATTAATGCATTTTACAGTGTGCAAGCTACTGCCTTAGAGCAGAGAACTAAGGTCAATATGGAGGAGAGCAAAGTATACCCTTGGAGCCTGTATTCCCCAGACTGGGTTTGTCTTTTTTTTTTTTTTTTTCACTTTCTTTTCTGCTTTTACTCCCTCATCTAGGACATTCATATTCATTCATATTCCTCCTCTCTCTCTCTCTCTCTCTCTCTCTCTCTCTCTCTCTCTCTCTCTCCCCCTCACCTTCTTGGTAAAATTGGATCTGTGTACCCAAATGACAAATTAACTTGAGACCAGAATTTATGCATATGTACAAGTGTGTGATTATTGGTTTAAAATACAATTCTTAATGTATTACAGCATATTTATATTCCATACCAGCATTCCTTTCTGACACTTTCAAATCTCCATGGATATCACTAGGCAGTTTCTTCCTAAAAAGACAACTCATATATAGTGAGCTAAACACACAGAATAAGGCTATCCGAGACACTATATGGTCAGTGGGTTTCAAGGACTCTTTTCTGGCTATTTTTAAGAAAATAAAGCAGGGGAGAGAGAAAACCATGGAAACAACGATGCCTCCACTTAGCGCAAGCACTGCCAGAGAATGTCAGCTACAGGAAGGTATACGGACGGGAGATGGGGAGGCTAATTTAGAGACAGGGAAAGCTCGTGAGAACATGACAACAGGAAGAAAGGAAGCCCCACGGAGCATTGCAAAGGAGAGAAAAGGACCCTCTCTTCACCTGGCTCACCACTTCCCCAGCTGATAAGATGGAACCCGAAAATGACTACCCCATCCTCTGCCCAACTGAAGCCATGTGCGTAGGCATTAGGAGCATTAGGGTGGAGCATTAGGGGGGAGGTTTTTCCTCCTTGATACACTCACACCTTAACTAAGGCACAGTTTCTTGATCTATCTAGATTTGGACAGAGACCACCCACCTTGATTGAGCCTATTTATTGTAACACTCTACATATCCCAAATGCAGAGGCTAGGTGAAAATCAATTCTTCTATGGATGACTATTTAGAAGCAATGTAAAACTCAGAGATCAAAGGAGAAAGGTATTATTAGATCTGTCGTTTCTGGCTCGTGGAGCATTCTTTCATAACCCAAGTGACCTCCTGGAAGTTCCAATGGTATTAGGAGAGATGTCTTTTGTTTCCTTCCAATATATCTCCAGTTCCTACTCTTCCATTAGTCATTCCATGATTTCTCCTCCTGTGCAGAAGAGTCACACCCCTTGGTTGCCTAACCTACTTGATGTGGCTTTTCCAAAAGATGAAAATGTTATTCTTCAGCTCCTTCATATGCGCTCCAACCTGTTTAAGTAAATAGCAAATGAGGAGGCATCATTACATTTATGAGCCACAAAATTACACGGTTCATCCATAGACCCTCTGGTGTAATAGGCTTTCTGAATCTAAGTTGGAAAATTTGAGGGTTTTCTAGTTAACTTCAAGAGTCCATGGTTCTAATCAGTGTATTCTGGCTGCAAGTGATATCTTCTTTAAAAAACAAACAAACAAACAAACACTGAATTCCTTTTCCTGTAAATATTTAAACCTAGGAGTTTCACCATCTATCAGTAATGATAAATTATTAATATAGGCAAAATGTTTGTGGAAGATTGATAGGTTAAAAAATCTGATCCTCATACCAAGTTATCAGTTGGCTACATTTTAAGCAAATCTGTCATGTGAATACAAAAAATTATAAAACAGTAAGTTACACTACATAAAATCTTCATTTCTAAAGATACACCATCAACTTTTTAAATAATGAACAATTTGATTGTGACAGAAGTATGCTTCATTTCACAAATACAAAAACAATAATGGCTAATGAGTGACACATGCCTGTAATCACAGCTAACTTGGGAAGCTGAGGCAGGAGGATCACAAGTTTGAGGCCATCCTTGGCAACTTAGACCCTATCTCAAAATGAAAAAAACAAAAAAGGGAGGGAGATAATAGCTCAATAGTAGAACTTGTGATTCTCTTCCCAGTACTGCAATAAAATAAATAAATTAATTAATTAATAAACAATTTTATTAACCTATGTATTGAAAGCTAATTTTATCTGCTAATTAAAAACATGAAAGAAATAGATACTTCATATACATACATGTGAATATATTTTGCAAATCTTTCTGCATTGTAGACATCCCTAATAGCTGTTATCTGTTTCCCATAGCCAAACCAAACTAAATTTCTTCTGAAACCTTTTTTAAAGATATGGGAAACTCAGTTTATATGGCCATGGTATATTTTAATAAAGAGCAGAATTTACTGTCTAGGCCCCAAAGCCCTTATTCAGTTATTCAATAAATAGTCATTGAAGATCTCCTGTGTGCCATATACTCATTTGGGTACTGAGATATCTTAGCAAATTTTTTTTAAAAAATGAATGTCCTTGCCTTCCTTGAGCTTACATTCTAACTTGTGTTACGCAACACGAAGAGTAAAACAAAAGAAGCGAGAATACGTGGGTTTTAATCTTAATTTTCCAACTTATTGGAAACTTATTATTCCTTATTACTTATTTCACTTGTCTTGGCTTCACAGCTTTCTTTCCTATTTTAAATATCTTTTACCCACCTAATACCAGTGTTTTGAAATCTGATAAAATGACATTGGTACAGAAAGCTGTGTACACAAAAGAATGTAGAAGGCATCTATGGTGTACACTGAGGGACGAGCCTGAAGGTAGGCTTCATTCTGCAGAATGAAATGGTGTGCTATGAAGTATATATTGGTGGTGAATTCCTAACTAGGTGCCATTGACTCCAACTACAATTAGAGAGATCAGTGAGCACTTGATTAACTGGGGGATGACTCAGGGAAGAGGTGGGGCTTGCCCCTGGTTGCCAAGTAATATTAATACTAGGCAGAATAAGAAAGTCTAGAGATAGGGACTGAAATGATGTGACTGGGGAACAGAGGTGAGAATTGTTTAATAAGGACACCATCTTACTGCAACTCTCAGAGTAGTGTGGTCAACCAGAGAAATAATCAGCCAAGCAAGAGGCATGGAGAAGCACCTTCTATAGTTCAGGCAGATGGTGGAATGGAACAAAGAGCCCGGAGAGTTCTCTCTCCAGCGTGAAACAGAAATGTGGACAGCGCTCAAGTAGAAAGGTCTGGACTGGATACAGAGTTCCTACCATGAGTTTCTTCTCTTTAGAATCAGCATGTCCTGACATTGTCAGTCTTTTCCAATGGCTAGAGCTTTGCTTTTCCAGAGCTGATTAGTTCCTAAGCCTTGAAAGAAGAGGAGAACCATACATATCCACTGAGGACCAGAGGAACCTTGTCGTCACTGCCCCTCTGGATCCTCTGCCAGCGTTTGTTGGAAAAGATCCAAACAGTGAAGAAAACTTTTGACGCAAGCTTGGCTACCTAACTTGGTTTAGCTTGATCTTGAATCATAGTCTTTCCATGAGGCATGCCAAACTTGAAAAACTGGGAATGTAATATGTATACAGATTTTTTTCAATGTATTTATTTATTGTTGCATTAGGGATTGAAATGAGGGGTGCTTTAACACTGAGCTACATTTCCCAGCTTGATTTATTTATTTATTCATCTATTTATTTATTTTTAATGATGATACAAGATCTCACCAAGTTGCAGAGGCTGGCCTTGAACTTCTAATTGTCCTGCCTCAGTCTACCAAATAGCTGAAGGATCACAGACATGTGCCACGGCATCCAGGATTAATGTATGTTTGATACCTTAATATAGTAAGTGCCTAGAGAAACTGTCTTATCGCAACTTTCAGAGTAATGTGCTCAATCAGTTAGGAGTAGTTTTAAAAGAAAATTTAACATGACAAAAGTTTCTTTCTCTCTTATATAAATGAAGTCCAGGGCTGGGGGTACAGCTCAGTCATGGAGCATTGGTCTAGTATATGCTGAAGTCCTGGGTTTGATCCCCAGCACCTGAGGTGGGGGGGCAGAGTTGTTGGTATAGTATCTTCAGTCATCGATGGTCTAGGCTCTTTTCTTCTTTATATTATTTTGTTTATTTATTTATTTTTGCAGTACTGGGGATTAAATCCAGGGGTTCTCTACCTTTTGTAGTCTTTTTTTTTTCTTTTGCGGTACTGGGGATTGAACTCAGGGGCGTTCTACCTCTGAGCTACATCCCCAGCCCTATTTTTTATTCTTTATTTTGAAACCGGGTCTCGCTAAGTTGCAGAGTGCCTCACTAGGTAGCTGAGGCTGGCCGCGAACCCGGGTCCTCCGGTCTTAGCCTCCCAAATGCTGGGATTACAAGCGTACATCACCACGCCCGGCTTAGTCTTTTCTTTTGAAACAGGATCTCACTAAATTACTACATGCTGACCTTGAACCTGCAATCCTCCTGTTTCAGCCTCCCAAGTCCTGGGATTATGCCACAGCTCCTTAAGAGCTGGATCTTGAGCAAGGCTCGGTCCACTGGAGTCCTGCAAGGCAGACGATTCCAAAAGAAGAATGCGTGGCATATCCCACTTTGCATTATGTTATATTCTGGAAATTTTGGGTGCTTTGGGTTTTGCTTTTACATTAATTATAAAGGAAAACTTCTTAGAAACAGGTGGCCGGAAGGATAGTGATCTCTTAATATTAGCTGAAAAAGCAATGACTCGAAACAACCCAATTCATTAACCTCTTACAAATATTAGTTAAGAAACAAGCTTTGCAAGTTTATCTAAAATAGTCACTACAGATAGTCTTTGCCCGCTCCCACCTTGTCTCCCTGGAATTTTACAGGATACATTAACCCTCTAGCTACCTGAGATAAAGATAAGAACACTGCTTACAGGAGCTAAACAAATAGTAAAGATTTAAACTAATGGAAAAAAATTTTTATATACGTGTTGTATTTTTAAGAATTTTTATGTACTAAAAGAATTTTTATATACGTGTTGTATTTTGTAACCTTGACTGGTTGAGGATGACCTTTGGAAGAACAGGTCTTTGGAGGTTCCTGTTCTATATGCTTCATTGCAAAAAAAAAAATAATAATAATAAAACAGCTACTAACAAACAATAAAACAGATACGCTTCTTCACTGCATTTGGTGTGAGCGTATTCTCGAGACTTTGTCTCATTCCACAGCTATTGAAGAACCCCCAACCCTACTGCCTGAAGGGCTGGCCCTCAACAGGATTACAGGTGTGTGCCACCATGCCTGACTGAGTCTAAGCTCTTTCTGTCCTTCGGTGTTACCATCTGAGCTCTGGCTTCCATCTTTAAGTTTCAATGGTCCAAGATTTCTGCATGAATCCCACACTGCAGCAGGAATGAGAACAGGCTGCACCCTTCTCCTGCTGAACTTCCTTGCAGAAGTCTCACATTTAGAGTTCCCTGGTCACCGACTATATGACCATCAGCAACCAGGAAAGATAGCCTTTAAGGAAAACTTATTCCCACTAAAACAGAGCTCACTAAGGCTCTAAAATAACTGAATTTCAAAGTCTGAATGTAAAGTCTTTACAAATGGGAACAGAACAAAGTGAAAAATAGTGAGTGATAGTTAAAAAACAAGATCTAAGTATTTTTCCCAGGGTTAGACAAGAAATCAAAGAAACAATCAGCTGTCAGACTGGGCCTTTCCTCCTGCCTTATAAGTTGTCATGTGATTACATACACTTTACTCAGATTCTCCAAATATTAACATTCTACCTCATTTGTTTTACGTATCAATGTGAGGATAAATTCCAAACATGAAGCTTCTTTATCCCACAAGACTACAGCATGTTTCCCAAGTGCAAAGATGCTCTCTTACACAGCAACAACACAATTTTCAAAATAAATAACTTAGTATTGATGAAATATGATTATATGATTTACAATCTATAACCTTATTTAGATTTACTTTGATGATACTAATAGCATCTTTCATAGTAAAAATATCAGGTCATGTCTTATGTATTCAGTTGCCATATCTTTAATCTCCTTTAATATGAAAGTTTCCATCCTTTTTTTTTTTTCTTCTAGAGATGGAGAATGAACCCAGAGGCATTGCACCTCCAAGCTACACCCCCAGCTCTTTTTATTTTTTATTTTGAAAGTGGGTCTCGCTAAGTTGCCAAAGGTCTTTCTAAATTGATGAGGCTAGCCTCAAACCTGCAATCCTCCTGTGTTAGTCTCCCGAGAACTGGGATTACAGATGTGCATCACCACCCCCAGCTTTTCAGTCTTTCTTTAGGATATTTACTGCTGTTTTGTAGTGTATCTATCAAATTGCTTTACTCCTATGTTCTCTGCCCGTAACACGGGAAACGGTAACTATACAGTGCAGTCACTTAGCAGATGCCATTTTAACCAAGCAGTCAATGTCACTGTCACCAGCAAAGGCTCACATGTGCATCATTTGTCTCCTCATATGATACAATACTTCTTCCCAAAATGCATAACTGAATCTAATTTCATTTTTATTTCTTGTACTCTGTGAAAACCATTCAAGCAAAAAGCCTTTTTTTTATACATTCCCTATCTGTTTTAACTGAATGATGAACCATGTGCAATTCTATCATAAACAGAGTTCAACCACCTTATTTAGTTCAAGATCTAGACAGTTGGCAAGAGATTGATGAGTGCTATAGAGAGAATGTTGACAAGTATTTTTTTTTTACTCAGTATTCATAATTTCCTCTATCTTATCTAACTGGTTGTGTTCTATTTCGTTGCATATAAAAATGTAATCCCGACTCTAAATAGCTGAAGGGGAAATTTATTTCCCACCTAATGTTCCAGACTTCGAATAAAGATACTATTGAGCCAGGAACAGTGGTGTATGCCTCTAACTCCAGTACTTGGGAGGCTGAGATAGGACTGCAAGTTCAAGGCCAGCCTCCACCACTTAGCAAGATGCTCAGCAACTTAGGGAGGGAGGGAGGGAGAGAGAGAGAGGAGAGAATATTACTGTTATTTTTTCATCAATTCCTAAAGTTGGTGTATGCCTCTCTTCACTCATCAAAAGACCAAAAAAAATTTTTCATTTTTTTCTAATTGTCTAATGCTAAACTATGCCAAAATTTAAAACTACAGAACCATATGCAGTTTCATTTCTCATTAAACTCAAGTCACATGATAATGAAATGACACATGTTTTTAGGCTGGGGATATAGCTCAGTGGTAGAGCACTTACCTAGTATGCACGAGGCCCTGAGTTCCTTTCCCAGTACTGCCAAAAGAAAGAAGAAGGACAACAAGGAGGAAATATATTTTCTTTCTTTTTTTTTTTTTTTTCAGTACTGGGGATTGAACTCAGGGGCATTCTACCTCTGAGCTATACCTCAAGCCCTATTTTTTATTCTATATTTTTAAATAGGGTCTCACTAAGTTGCGGAGTGCCTCATTAGGCAGTGAGGCTGGCCGCGAACCCGGATCCTCCAGTCTCAGCCTCCCAAATGCTGGGATTATAAGCATGCACCACCCACGCCCGACTAGGAAATATATTTTCTTTATCAGCATTCATTATTTATCTTCTTTCACCACATTTTATTTATTTTACTTGTTTCATTTTGTATAAGGGTTTAATCTAGAATGTCCAGTTTTAATATAGAGCCCCTTTATACCGAACTTTTAAAAATACACAATTATATCAAGATCACTCACTGAACTGAATTTGAGAGGGAGGGAGGGCGAGGGAGCAGGGTGGGAATTGGGGACAGGGTCAGATGAGAAATGTGTGCACATTTGTCTTTATCAATTTGTACCTAACAAAAATGTATAAATACAAAGCACGAATTATTACAATAAAAAAGTTTTAAAAATATGATTTAATATAGTTTAGTCCTAACTTCAGTGAACATCAACAACTTTTTTTTTTTTTTTAACTTTTTTTTTTGGTACTGGGGATTGAACTCAGGGGCATTCTACCTCCGAGCTACACCCCAAGCCCTATTTTTTATTCTTTATTTTGAAACCAAGTCTCACTAAGTTGTAGAGTGCCTCACTAGGTAGCTGAGGCTGGCCGCGAACCCGGATCCTCTGGTCACGCCCGGCTCATCAACAACTTTTAATAATGTAGTTTTAAAGATTACATGAGTAACAAGCCGGTGAACAGGACAAGTAGACCCACTGGGATAAAAGTCAAAGAGGTGAAAGCAAACGTAAGTCAGTAAGGAGAAATAGAGCCCCATGTGTTTTCAAAGTAGTGTAGACTGCTCCCTAAGGGCATGGCGAGGCCTCTCATTTACCGTTTGGTCCCGAGAGGTCCCTTAACTCCACCACGCTGCCCATTTTCCCTCTCTCCTTAAAGATGGTAACCAAGCTTGTCTGTACTAATTCAAATAAATCAAGTCTCCCCCAATTATTCTATTTAATCAGTAGAATATATGTCTTAATATATTCATAATGGACTGTATATAAAATTTCATACCAAGCCTTTAGGATTTTATTACAATTCCTCTAAAATAGTACTCTAAAGTAATTAATTATGTTAGATGTTTTATTGGTGGATTATAATTGCACATAATTGTGAGATATGCACATGACATTATTTGGTCTGTTTCCTTTCTGGTTTTTCCCTCCCCTCAACTCCCTCCCTATCCCCAACCCATCTACTACTCTCCTAGTCTCTCTTCAATATCCATTAATTTAAAACAAAGATGTTTTTAGTGCTGCTTTTTTTTTTTTTTTTTTTTGGCAGTACTGAAGGTTGAACCAAAGGGCATTCTGCCTCCAAGCTGCACTGGCAGTTCTATTTTTTATTCATTTTGAAATTGGTTCTCACTAAGTTGCGGAGGGCCTCACTAAGTAACTGAGATCCTCCTGTCTCAGCTTCCCATGTACTGGGATTACAAGTCTGTGCCACCATGCCTGACTTAGTGCTGCTTTTAATCACTCCATTCTAAGCATAATATTTCAGTGACTTATGCTGAACAAAAAAGAATTGGCTACATCAGAAAGCCAATTAATACACCATCCCATGCACACTTCTAGTCACCCCCAAAATTAAATGATGGTTTGTTGTGAGGTATTTGCTTGTTTATTTGCTTATTTTATCCCTGCTGAATGAAATTGCTGGTGGGCTGAAGAAAAAAACTACTAGACATCCTTTGGAAGTGCTGTATGACTCCTTAGAGCTACCTTGAAAAGAAAAAAAAGAAAAGAAA
>PVLC010033482.1:0-17699 GCA_004027655.1 Graphiurus murinus | reverse complement strand
AGAAAAGATACCATGGAAAGCCGTGCTGCTGCTATTGGGATTTTTCCACTCTCCCCTACGCTTTGGGTGTTGCTAATGTCATGAAACACATGAATTTGTTGAAAAAGTTCCATCCAGGGTGGAGTTAATTAAGGAGAAAAGTCTCCTTGAACTTGAAAATGAGAAATCAGAATTATCAATTATAGGTAAAATAAAATATCCTTTAGTGCTCAAAATGTTATATTGGACAGAAGACAAGTTTGTATTATGTAATGAACGGTTGTTTTATTTTACATTGGTGTTTGTAAAACATAAGGAAAGTATAGAATGTTTTAAAAATAAAATCTTTCCCAGACATCTAATACCGATCTAAAAATTATGTTGTTTAAATATGAACAAACCTGAAACTAGATACAGAGTCCTTAGTCTGGTAGATATAATGCAATTATAAAACCAAGATAAATTTACAAATTATATAAAAACAGACAAAACTACAAACTCAATTAAATTCACATTAATAACATTAACTTAATATGACTGGTGATGTTTTGTTGAAACAAAGTATGTTTGTCTTAACAACATAAAGAACAAAGTTCTCCTTGTCTAAGAGTTCTGGTTCTAGATCCAAACTGCCTGGGTTCAAATCCCAACTCTGCCTATTGCTGGCTGTGTGACTGTGGGCAAATTACTTACCCTCTCTGAGACGCAGTTGGAAAATGGAGATAACAGTATTCATTTCAAAGAAATCTAGAAAAGATCAATGAAATGTTAATGATGCTAACATTTATCAATTACTTAGCACAGTGCCACATACACAGTAGGAGTCCAATAAATGTTAGTTTTATTAATAATATTGCTTTATTAAAACATTAATTGTTTTACATTATTAATTCCAATGAATGCACATTTTCTGTAAGTGTGCTTTATATGGAATTAAATTTCAATGTTTTGTTTTTTAGTTCAAGATGACCAACCATATATTTAACCCAACTCTGTCAAGAGCAATTCTTTTTTTTTTTTTTGGTGGTACTGGGGATGGAACCCAGGGACATTCTACCTCCGAGCTACAACCCCTGCCCTATTTTTTTATTCTTTATTTTGAAACAGGGTCTCACTAAGTTGCGGAGTGCCTCACTAGGTAGCTGAGGCTGGCCACAAACCCGCTATCCTCCTATCTCAGCCTCCCAAGTACTGGGATTACAAGCGTGTGCCACCACGCCCGGCTCAAGAGCCAGCTCTTGGTAACTAGTGTTGGTGCAGCACCACTTGGGGCTGGGCATGGTGTGGCTCAGTGGTAGTGCACTTGCCCAGCATGCGTGAGGTGTCGGGGTTCGATCTCCAGGGCCGTACATCCACAAAAAGTATCACTTAGAAACGCTGTAAAGCTGTCTTGTCATCGGAACCTCAGCCTGCAGTTTGAAATAGTCTTGCAATGTACCTTACACGAGCACTCAATACACTCATGCTTGGAATTAATACAAGAATGACTTTTCCTGACCCTCCTGAACTTAGGGCAAGCTGATACGCATTTGGGGACAGAAAACCCAACTGTTCGTGATACAATCACTGAATTCTCTCTGGGCTTGGAAGTCTCAGCTCATTGAGCACTTCTTAAAAAATGTAAACTACTCCTGTAAGGCGTGACTGGGTTAAGGAGGGGTAAGAGAATAGTTTGTGTGTGTTCAGTGAACGTGTGTGTGTGCGTGTGTGTGTGTATGTGTGTGTGTACACACACGTGTTTTGTCGGGCTTCCTCTGGCCTCTTCTGTTCTGTGCTAGGACATTATTTTTTTCCTGGGTGGTTTTTACTCTTTGTCTCCGAGAGTGTCTTGCTCGGACTTCACACTTTGAATAAGCCTTCCTTAATTTTAATTTCCAGAGTCTGGTTCCTCCCAAAATGCTCTGCAGAAATGTCACCTCCCCACGTGTCCACCAGGAAAGAGTCCTTCCTCTCTTTCTGGCCAGGCCTTCCTCCTTGTGCCTCACTCTGGGCGGGGAACAGGAGGTTGTTTTGTCACTCTCATTTGGCAGGAAGAATAACTTCCTGAAAACCGATGGCCCCACTTGGCTCTTGACACTTAATACTTAAGGACGACGGTGCAGAGCCTTTGGCCTCGAGACAGAGCCCAGGAGAATCACTTGCCATCTACCCTATATCCAGCACCCTGGAGAATACCTTACCTGTGGTGCAAATTTACATTTTTAATGCTCTGTTACAAATATATGGTGGCTTGATCTTACAATGTTTCGACATTGAGCCAGATATGGTGGCGCACACTTGTAATCCTAGTACTTGGGTGCCTGAGACTGGAGGATCCGGGTTCCCAGCCAGCCTCAGCTACTTAGTGAGGCCCTCTGCAACTTAGTGGGACCTTGTTTCAAAATAAAGAATAAAAAAATAGGACTGGGGGTGTAGCTCAGAGGTAGAATGCCTCTGGGTTCAATCCCCGGTACTGCAAAAAAAAAAAAAAAAAGAAAGTTTCAACATTGAATGAGATGCTGAGAGCAAAACAAAAGACTCAAAATAATAAGCTAAAATTTGATTCAAAGTGGAATATGGGTAGATATTAGTATGTTTGGTGTGCTGTTGAGGCCCAGAATCAGAGTCTTAGGATCCAGGGAGATCTTCAAGTGACCCTGGCTGTGAGGGTTAAGGGCTTCACAAATGCAATTATTACACTGTAGACAAATTCATTAGCTTCAAAGAGCACTTGCCTGGCATACCCCGCTTCAATCTCCAGCCCTGCAAATAAAACAAAACAAATGAACAAACACAAAAAAACCCCCCAGGAAAATGCATTAATTACTCTGAAAACCCTGCAGAAGGAATGCCATTGCCCCCAAGGCCATCAGCCAGACGCCCTGGGAACCACTAACGCTGCGGTTCCCAAGTCTACTCCACTGTCCACACTGCAGGGAGGAGGTCAGGCTGTGCGGAGACTCCCACGATTCCGCCAGCCAGCCAGGTGTGGGAGCCAGTGGCCCTTACCCAGAGGCCCTCCCTTCTCAACTCATCTCATTTTGCCCTTGGTTTGCCCTTTTGGAAAACAACAGCTAATCACTTTCATCTGATCCCGTTTCTGGGTGAACTTGACCACTGCTGGGTCTTTCTCAGTCTGGCTGAGTCCAATGCCGTCCATGAGCAGCCCACCACCGCTTCGTCTTCTAATCCCTTCCTCCTCGAAGCTCTCCCAGTGCATCATCATTTTCTTCCCAGCGCACCCTTCCCCCACCCCCTCTCATCGTTGGCATCCGCCTGCAATGTCCGCCTCGACGCTCAGATGCTGGCTGGAGCATCTTTTCTCTTTCCTGCTCCTTCCTGTTCCAAGTCACAGCTTCTGCAAAATATTTTTTTTCTTGGAGTTTTGCAATAACAGACAGCGCCTGAGGCCTCAGACTCTTAGTGCTGGAGGCTAAGAGGCTGGAATTAGGGAAGAAATAGCACTGCATCCTCCTGAGATGTCAGCAGAGGCACAGTCGTGGGGTGGGGGTAGAAGGGAGGGGAAGACAGAGGCGCACCTTTACTCTTGTGGCCACTTCACCTTTCCTTGGGCGGAAAGTCAACTGAGTGGGCAGAATGATGGGGCTGGATAGGCAGATGCTTCACTAATCCAGTCTGGAGGCTGGAAGGAGGCTCTCTACCAGAAATGTGATGCTTTGATGCGTTGGCAATTTTAGTAAGAGTCTTATTTTGGCTGTCAAGGTGGAGGTGGATGGCTCTCTTCCTGGGGGGGAGGTCCTCCCCTCTCCCCCCTTGGCCTCTTGGTTGATTCGTGTGGTGGAATGCCTCTGGAGTTCAGCCTTTATGAACAGGCCCAGGGCATACCTCGAAAACTATAGGCTTAATTATTTGTAATGGAATGCAGCTAATTATAAATAGGAAATTCAAATGAAGATGAATTGTCTCGTTGCATGAGAATTGGTCACGCTCAGATTCCCCTAATGACAGTGCAACGACAATAGCGCATTAGCAGCAGCTGCACTGGACTGCAGTGCTGCTTCACCTGTGGTCAATTGGTGGGGGGGACGCTTGGACACACAGATCCCCAGCGTCGGATGCAGGCGGCAGCGCTGGGGTGTGAGGCCCAGGAGGCTGCGAGTTCAACTAGACTATCAGGCGACTCTTAAGAGTGCCAGTGTTTAAGAACCACTGATTGAATGAGTACTTATTGTGTGCTAGAGACTTGATCTGATTAGAAAGTAGGGGTTTATCATCTCCATTTTACAACTGCGGTTTAGGGACATGGAGAAACATTGGCAAGGGCAGACAGCTAGGAAACGGCAAAGCCAGGGCTCCAGGCCCATCTGGTTTGCAGGTGTGGGCCCTTTCCAAATTGCCCCCACCTTCTGGGCATGGAAGCAGACTGAGACAGCACTGAGGGGAGGTGACAGAGACCCCAACTTTGCAGGGAACCCAGAGTGGTGGTGAGCACTTTTCTCCAACGATCACCGTCTTTCCTTTCCTGTTGATTGTGGGGGGCGCCCTGCCACAGAGGGCCTTTGGTTGACCCTGGACACCCATTTTTGTAGACGCTGATTATCGGGCGCCCCAGGCCGAACCCTCAGCCATAAGGCCCCAATAAAGATGCTGCCTGAATGTTGCTGGTTCGAACCTCTTTTATTATATCTCTCTCTTTCTGGGATCAAGGGCACTGCACAAGCACTAACAAACACAGTACAGAAGTCGTCTCTCCAAATAGTGCCTTTCCAACAGACTTCCAATAACCCCTCTCTCTAGCAATCCGTCTTCCACTAGCAACCCACAACTTTTCCTCCCAGAACTTCCCCAGCAACCCACTCCAGCCTTTCCCCAACAGCAACTCTTTCCCCAGCAACTCTGTCCAGCAACAACTGTCTGCAACTCTGTCCAGCAGCTCTCTCTCTTGGGCGAGAGGCGGAGGCTCTTAAAGCCACACAGGGCCTAAGCCACGAGGCGTCTCATACAGCTCTCACCTGGGCCGGCCACGAGCCGGGCGTGCTGGTGCATGCGCTCTGGCGTGGGGCAGCCCCAGAATGTTTTCCACCTGCAGCTGCTTCTGGCACTCTGCCAGGCGCCATCTAGAGGCGAGGTCTAGCTGGCTGGACTAGGCCCCCGACAGCTGATGATCAGAAGCCAAGTGTGACCATGCTGTTGGGAGCCCAACCAACACTCGCTTGCTCCTCTGCCAGTCTTGGGGGCCGTGTGCTCCAGGGGGTCTGGGCCCCACGTCAGCCCCTGGCGTGTGGATCCTGCTTAGCTGAGTCACACTGGAGCTCCCTTCTGCTTGCCAGCGACTCGGCACCAAGCAAGTGACTCGCTTCTCTTCAATGAGATGTGAGGCGAGGTTCCTGGAGGCTTCAGAGGGGGAGGCTGCCTCCACGAGGGCTGGCCGCGCTGCTCTATGGAAGAGGTTGGGCCCACAACTCTACGAGGCCCTGGCACCTGGATTCTATGTGGATGGAGGCCTGCAGAGCTGAACCCACAGAAAGTGAGGTATAGGAGGCCTCCTGGAGCTAGGAGACCTGAGGTGCCCGGGTTGAGGGTTGAGCCTTTGCCCACTGCAATGTGGGTCACTTGGGATTTCCAAGCCCATGTTTGCATGTCGACCTTGAATGAAAAAGATGTTTAAAGCAGGCGGGACATGTAGGCACATGCCTGTACTCTCACTGCTTGGGAGGCCGAGACAGGATGATCTCAGGTTTGAGGGCAGTCTCGGTAATGTAGCGAGATTCTCAGCAACCTACACAGACCCTATTTCAAAAAAAGGGCTAGGGTAGCCGGGTGTGGTGGCGCATGCTTGTAATCCCAGTACTTGGGAGGCTGAGACAGGAGGATCGCAAGTTTGCGGCCAGCCTCAGCTACTTAATGAGGCCCTCCCCAACTAAGTGAGACCATGTTTCAAAATAAAGAATAAAAAATAGGGCTGGGGGGAGGGGTAGCTTGGAAGTAGAATGCCTCTGGGTTCAACCGCAAAAAAAAGGGGGGGAGAGGGGGGCTAGGGTATAGCTCAGAGGTAGAGTGCCCCTGGGTTCAATCCCCAGTACCACCAACAAAACAAAACAAAAACAAAGATGTTTAAAGCAGAGCTGTCCAGGCACAGCAGGTTTACTGGTTCAACCATGCTGTTCTCTACGTAACAAAAGCTAAGTTTCAGTCTCCCAGTTAGATATGGGACATGCCGAAGCCCTTGGCAGAGGATAGTCAGCCTCACTCTGGAATCCGTAGAAGGCTCAGGTGGGAGCAGTCACAGGCCCGGGCCCCGGACGAGGCGGCCCAGGCCCTGGCTGACACCGAGGCTCCCCAGGAAGCTGAGCTGGGCTTCCGCCTAGACTCTGAGAGCCTTGCGCGGCCTCAGGGCTGGGCTGAACCCGTTTCCTCTGGACTTTAACTCATGACTTCCTCAGGACATTCATTTGGAAGTGCCAACTTCTTCATTGTCACTTTTTCAGGAGAGGGCGACTCTAGGAATAAGTCTCTGTCCCTCTGGTCTCCACTTGAAGCCGGCTTTTCCGGACCTGTCACAGGCCAGCCTCTAGCTTCCTGGCAGGCCTCGGCCAACCTGCCAGAGTAAGAATCCAGACATTCTTCTTAAAGATGCTGATAGTTTCCTTTGAACAGAATACAATGGAGCAAACAATTTTCAATGGAGATGTATATTTAAACATAGCTTTCCTTTCAAATTGGTGCAATTACACATGCTCATTGCAGAGAATGAGAAAATCCCCCACACAGAAATAAATCCCCAACCGAATAAAATCCTGACACCTGGAGGCAATCCAGCTGAGATTTTATTGATGTATTTCTTTCCCTTCACCTTAGTTTAATATTATTATCACCTTTAAAATTGTTACTGTTTATATCAAGATGATGATCGTCGTGGTCACCACCATTGTTACTCATCATTATTTGTCTAATTGTTCCTGCGATGGAAAACTAATGTGGTTTTTGTTATGCAACACAATAGTTTCTCTGTTCACAAAAGTGTCCAATCTGATGCAGAGATTTTAGACTTATTGCAGCTTTAGCTGCGGGTGGAGATTCAGACGCTGCGGTCCAGACCTTCCCATGGCCTCAGACTGCCAGTAAAAGTCAGCTCCATATGCAGCCCTGCTCAGTGGCATTTTAGAAAACGAAATTATCAAAGTCATGGTCGATTAGGGCCCTGGGTTGCAATTTGGAGTGAAGAGATGCTCTATACACTGAGCTGATTTTGTGAAATCAGGGTTTCAGAGCCGGGGGTGGGTCAGGAGAAGTGTAATGCACACAGTCCTCACCCCAAGACTCCCCCAAGTCTGAAGGGAAGGTTAGGGCTCTGAGTCCACATGGGAAGGGGGTGCACGTTGATTTCACTGGAAACCTAAAGTATGAGATCTCCCCCAATTGATATATAGGTTAAACATGATTAATTCTCACATGAGTGACATCAGTGGTGGTTGGTAAACATTCAAGAGGAAGTCTATGGATATGACATGGTTTAGCTGCCTTGACCATGTCTGAAATAGGTTTCTACTTTGCCTGCGCATTTCCCCTTGGAAGAGTGGGTTTGTAGCACTGCAGTGTGTAAAACAGTCTGTGGTCTTGGCTGACTCAGGGTTGGCTGGCTCATGGTGACCTCACTGGGCTATTCTCTCCTCGGTCTCTCTTTAGCTGAATGGCTGCGGTTTGCTTATCTGGGTTCCGGGGCAGCAAACCCAATAGTCAAGTGCCTTTCAGCTCTCTGCTTGATTCATATTGCTACTGACCTCTCAGCCAAATAAGGCATAAGAACAAGCCCAGGGTCCGTGTGGGAAGGTAGTGCCAAAGGAAGGGGATGCGGGAAGGAGAAGCAAGGACATTTTTGCAACCTCCCATTGGTATATACTATGACTATCTTCATTTTACAGATAAGGAAACTGCCCGGATAAGAGGTAGGTTAACTTGCTCAAGGTCATACAGTTAGTAGTTGAAGGAGGAGGTTTGAATCCAGGCAATGTGGCCCCAGAGTGGATGCTTATAATGGCTATGTAGACTAAGGAGGGGGAAGGTGCTAGGTAAAGGGAGTATAAACTCAGCCATTTAAAAGGGAAGCGATGGAATTACCTGGAACCTTTAATATTGGAGAAATGTATTAAAGAGGCTGATCTTCGAATGGGAATGAACCTACCATATGATCCAGCAATACCACTTCTGGGTATCTACCCAAAAGAATGGAAACCAAACTATCAGACCGATGCATGTGTGTCTATGTTTATAGCTGCACAATTTACAATTGGCAAACTATAGAACCAGCCAAGATGTCCATCAACAGAGGAATGGGTTACCAAACTATGGGATATGTACACCATGGAATTTTACTCAGCCATAAAGAAGAACAAAATCATGTCATTTGCAGGGAAATGGATGGAACTGGAAAACATGTTAAGTGAGATTAGCCAGTCACAAAAAGTAAAAAATCATATGTTCTCCCTAATATGTGGATGCTAAGGAGAAAATGGGGCATAAGAGGGACTCCAGATGAAGAAGGAGAAACCTTAGATGAGCAAAGAAGGCGACTTAACTGAAGATGATGTGGAAGGTGGGGGCACCCTAATGCACATGATGTACTTTCACAAACATCAAAGTCAATCACTAAACTGAACTGGAGAAGGAGGGAGAGCGAGGGAGTGGGGTGGGAATTGGGGAAGGGCTAAATGAGAAATGTGTGCATGTAAGCCTTTACCAGCTTGTGGAAATAAAAAAAGCTATTAAAAATAAAATAAAGAGGCTAATCTTTCACAGAGGCAGTGCATGTGGGCAGGGGGACTTGGGTGAATGTCTGCATAGAATCAACCTGGATCCAGTACCAGGAAATCAGTCAATGGTGGTACCACTAAGATATAAAAATGGAAAAAAAAAGAAAGAATACTTGTTTTTACAGTGGAAAAGCAATACCAATTATAGTCGCACAGTATTTGAGAACTGATGATTACCTTTGATTACCATGATTACTTTTCTAGCAAACACAGACTGAGCATGACCTGTTTCCAAGGTGCCACAGGCATTGTTGTGAATGATAAAAAGATGAATCTTGTCTTCCTGAGGCTCATCATCCCGCAGACTGAAAGAGTACTGATGATTACACATCACAACGCTCCCTCAATTCAAAGGTTTGATTATAGCAAGCTCAGATGAATGTGGCCCATTTTCTTTTGCTCCTGTGGCCTGGTATCCCATCACTTCTTTAGAAAGTGGACGTGACACTATTGAGGAAGGATGGGACATGGTGTGGCATCTCTCTGATCAGATGGAGGTAGTTCCACAGACGGGAGGCCTCACCCACCCAGCTGTGATCAGAGGGTGGGAGGTCTGGACCCTGTCCCAAAGTGTGATGATACAAAATCTGTCTTTGTCCCAGAGTTCCTAAAACCCTTGGAATTCCTGAAGTCATACCAAGTCCCTTGGTATGAATCTAGGCTGAGGATTCCCAAGAGAGCTTCAGGAAGGGAGCTGATCCCCAAGAAGACCAACCATATGATGAGATTCCAGAACTTTCAGCCCCATCCCTGGAACTTGGGGAAGGGGAGAGGAGCTGGACATAGAGTTAATTACCAAGGACCAATGACTTAATCATTCATGCCTATGTAGTGAAGCCTCCATGGAATCTTCTAGAAGGGTCTGGGAAGCACACTGCGGTGCACCTGGAGAGGGCGAGGGAGCTCAGGCCCCTCCTCCATCCCTCATCCTTTGCATCTTTCCATGTGGCTGTTCCTGAATTATGTGACCTTCATATTAAACTGGTTATCTCAAGTACTTTTCTTAGTTCTATAATTTGTTTGAACAAATTATTGAGCCTAAGGAGGGGGTTATGGGAACTTCCCTAGTTTCATAGCCAGCTTGGTTGGAAGCACAGGTGGCCTGGATGTGTGCCTGGTATCGGAAATGGGGGTGGCTTTGTGGGACAAGGCTCCTAACCTGTGGGATCTGTGATAACCCTAAGCAGTTAATACCAGAGTTGAGCTGAATTGTAGGATGCTCAATTGGTATACGGAGAGTTGGAGAATTTGTCGGTGTGAGGAAAAAGCCCACGCATTTGGTGACAGAAGTGTGAGTAAAATTGGTTCCCATGAGGAGGGGGGGGGAGTGTCAGCCTGGCACTTGTCCCTGACATGGTTGGAAGCGTCCCAAGGCTGAGATTCCCTTGGGAATGTCACTTGGTTGTACTGGGAGCAAGATCTCCTTCCTCCAACCTTGAGTCCTGTGTCTTCCTTTTTGAAGAATATCCAGAAGTCTCCTATAAAATATTAATTTAAACCCAAACAAGAAAAGCCCGCAGGGTCTCTGCTGCCTCCATTAGGGCAGCTTTCTTGGAGCCCGGAGAAAATCTCCAAGGGCTGAGCCCAAGGGATAGGTTTAGCACAGGAGGGGAAAACCCAGAGTTGGAGGAAATTAAATGACAAGAAACCTAGTTTGCCGCAGAGCAGACCCGGAGTTATTCACAGCGAGAACTCAGCTCTCAGGTTCAGGGATGGTTATTTTTTAATGTGATTCTGAGCTACTCTTTTAAGAGACTGTGGTTCATAAGATTAAGGAAACTTTGAATATCGTAAAAGAATTTTTTTTTTATCATTTATGCCCTGTCTACTTTATAAAAGGATTCTGAGCTCCTCAAGACACTAAAGCTTGTATAAAGTAGGACAGTAACAATGAGGATAAGAAGGAGCTCAGAAGCCAGGGGCCTCGGAAGCACTGGAGAAGTTTAGTACTCATTCTAGAAGTTACCAGTTCAGAGCATAAAGGTGGTTGTGACAGATGGTGAACTTCACGTTGCCTGATAAAAGAAAACTTCAGAGAGATGAGTATTTTCCAAGTGTTGAATTTTATGACAAGGCGTGTGTGTGTGTGTGTGTGTGTGTGTGTGTGTGTGTGTGTGAATCCTCACATGAGGGGCCCTGAACAATGTTTCTGTAGTGATTTTTTGTCAAAGATATCAAGCCCTAGACTGAGGACGGATATGGAGCAGATATTGCTTGTAGCCGGCTCTGAGTTTTGTGCCTTCTCTAAGCTGCTATCCCTTCACCCGCTGCCTGTCTCACAAGATGACTAATGCCGGAGAGAAAGCTGGGCTGAAGCTGCTCTACCACAGGGCAAAATGACTGCTAAAAATGGCCAAGGAGTTAAGAAAAACATGGGGAGAAAAGTAAATTTGCAACAGAAATAATTACAGAGGGTGTAGAATACAGAATACAGACTCAAGATTGCTGCTGACCACCGAGGCAGGCAAGAGGTAGCTTGAGTTTCGTCTTGGCTTTTGTCAGGAGCACTTACACCAACATTACAAAAGAAATTGTGGTCAGGAGCTTATTAGCAGACAAAGATAACAAAAGAAGTGAATTCACTCTCATTTACACCAGCCTCCCAGCACTGCCAAGAAAAAGGAGAGAAGGTAATTACAGATTGACCTTTGGATAGTGGAGAGTAGAAGAAATTACCCCTTCGCACCTGAGGATTTAGGTTGAAAAAAAAAAAAAAAAAAAAAGAACCCATCAGAACTCTTTCTTTATGTCTTGAGCTGAAAGCATTGAGTCAGATTCAATGGCTTGAGGAGACTTCTGCTGGTGCCCAATTAGCATCTTTACTCGGTGCCAGTACTGACAGGGAGCACATCAGAAAGAGGCAGACCCGAGTCAGTCTATCTCTCGGAGTCCAGATGTGTCTGCTCTGTCTTTGAATCTTGGCTTGATTCCATGACAACGTAAGTGTAAGTGCTTTGGGATTGACCATTAACTTGTGCTTTCTGACTCTTATCTCTTCTACTAACACAATAGCCAACTGTATAGTATTTATTTATTTATTTTGCGGAACTGGGGATTGAACTCAGGGGCATTCTACCTCCGAGCTATACCCCCAACCCTATTTTTTATTCTTTATTTTGAAACTGAGTCTCACTAAGTTGCAGAGTGCCTCACTAGGTAGCTGAGGCTGGCCGCAAACCCGGATCCTCCGGTCTCAGCCTCCCGAATTCTGGGATTACAAGCGTGCGCCACCACGCCCGGCTTAGTATTTATTTATTATTTTATTATTTATTCAGTTGTGGGGATTGAACCCAGGGGCATTCTATGTCTGGGCTACACCATATTTATTTTTTATTTTGAAACAGGGTCTCAATCTCACTCAGTTATAGTACTCTGGCCTTGAACCTACAATCCTCCTGTCTCAGCCTCCCAAGGACTGGAATTGCAGGTGTGCGCCACAATACTTGGCCAATTATATGAATGAATGAGGCCATTTTACTCTGAACCTGGAAAAGAGTGGAAGCAATGTTTTCTGTTTTTTTTTTTTTTTTCTTGCTTCTAGAACAATTCTGGAAAGCCTTATTTTCTTATAATTCTAGATGTGACAACTTGAAATAGCAGCAGACAAGGTCCACCACAGAGCTACAGCCTCTGACCAAGGAGTACGTGTTCCTGATGGCTTGAGGGACATGCTGGGAAGTGGCTCTCCTCCAGCCCTTTTGCCTTTGCCTCAGAGGTGGTGGATGTGCCTCCTCATGCCAGGCTAGGCTCTGGTGCTGCCACCAGAGGCCAGAGGCCACAACACCAGATAAGGCAGATGAAAGTGGATTGGATAAGGCTGCTTTTTTTTTTTTTTTTTTTTTTTTCAGTATTAGAGATGGAACCCAGGGCCCACAGGCATTCTACCTCTGAGCTACGCCCCCAGCCCTATTTTTAACTCTTTATTTGGAAACAGGGTCTCACTAAGTTGCAGAGGGCCTCACTAAGTAGCTGAGGCTGGCTGTGAACCTGCTATCCTCCTTTCTCAGCCTTCCAAGTACTGGAATTACAAGCATGCACCACCATGCCTGACTTGTTTTTTTTTTTTTTTTAATAACTTGTGTTGTCAAAGAGATACAGAAGTAGAATAGGACCACTAAGGGACTGGCCATTGATAAGAAAAAGAAAGCAATTTCATGTTTGTTAAGTGTTAAATGCCAGGTGTGGCTTCCTGAGGGGGGGGGGAAAGCAGTTAGCTACACACATCTAGGATGAATTATGCCAAACCAGTCTGGGTTTTATTTTGTAAATTCCAAGCTATTTTTTATTATTATTATTATTTTGCCACTGAGGGACACTCTACCTCTGAGCTACATCCCCAGCTCCATTTTATTTTTTATTTTGAAACAGGGTCTCACTACATCTCGGAGGGCCTCACTAAGTTGCTGAGCCTGGCCACAAACCTGTGATCCTCCTGTCTCAGCCTCCCAAGTACTGGGATTACAGGTGTGTGCCACCACATCTGGCTAAATCCAGGCCTTTTAAGCCCACACATGTAGACTGTCTTTATTCTAGGAAAGTGTCTTATATCTTTCACGCCAAGGTGTCTTTCCAGAATTCATAAAGAGTTTCAAAGAAGCTTGAGACAAACTCAAGTGGCATCTCTATGGCCGCGGCTCGAGGCTAAATCCTATCAGCATCAGGACTTGCCTGTGACCTGTTTCAAGAAAGCATTTATGAAGCACCTACTGTTTGCAATATAAACTTGCTTCCTCCTAGATGCTTCCCGGGTAGGGAGCACTAGGCAGTAACTGGAATCATCAAGCAAGGACCCGAGAAATGGCCGGCGAGGCAGCTGTGGAGGGGTGAGGGGCGCTTCTCCCCAGGTTGGGAGGAAGGGAAGAGCAGGGTGCGCATACTAACTCAAGGAAGGCCTGTCTGCTGGAACAAAGCTTCTTTCATCCGACGACAGTGATGATAAGGAGCGACTCTAGCTGGCCCCTCTCTAACCCCAGCAGCCCCGCTCTTGTCAGCTGCAGAGAATGCACACTAGCGGATGGACCCCGACACAGCCCTCAGGTTCACTGCGAACCAGAGGCCACGGCGTTGCAGGTCGGTCACTTGGGTGCAGCTGGCAAGGAGGGACCTTGGGGGAGTGTGGAGCAGGAATTCACAATGACATTAGATACTGAATTCGCTTTGTGGTAATATTTCCCCCTCTTTCCGAAAGGAGACTAACTGCTTTATTCATGGAAGCACAGCATAAATCACTTACTGGCAATACAAGAACAAATTTCTAAACGGGGCCGCCTGCATGCGCCCAATTTCACATTGAAAGCCGTTCCTTCTAGCTGCTGAAAAGCTATAGATCAACAAGCCTAATGGATTTTGTCCTGTCTAGTCAATATCTTCCAGGGCATTGAATTTAGAATGTAATGCATTAAGGGGGGAGGGAGACTTCTCCGGCAAACCGCATCAGCTTCAACATTTTCAAAGTAGAATCTGTCATGCTAAAAGCTTTCCTTCCTCCTTGGCGCGAGGCGGTAGCCGCTTCTCTCCTGCTGGTCATGCCACCATGGACTCTCACAGCTCATCTCTTAGGGCAGCAGAAAGGACGTGGGCATGAACCCAGCCCAGGCCAATAACATCAGGCTTCCACGCACAATATCCTCCTCCATCCGGTGGACATGGGGCTCTTGCCAGTTTAGGTGACAAAAGTTACAAGGACATCAGAGAGCTTTGCCATCGTTGCTTAAAATACAGTGGCCATCCTGAGTGTTAGCTTTAAATTTCCATCCCCTGTTCCCTCACCCACTGCTTCCTGGGGTCTGGATTAGAGGACAGAGGCAGCTTCCCTGCTTCCTATCTGTGACCGGGACAAAACCCATGAAGGGCTGTCTCTGCCTCATTTAAGTAGCAAAACACAATGGTTTGCGGCATCACAGAGACATTCCTGGAGGGTGAGGGTTCCTTTAGCTCTGGTTCCTGTGGGGCCTCTGACTGGGGCAGTCGCCAGCCTCCTGGGCTCCTGTTTGGGGAGAATGCTGGCTGTTTTGTTGGCAGATGGGGCTATTTTCCAGGGTAAGAGCAGAGTCCCGCCCTTGCTGCTCAGGATCTGGGTTCTCTGGCAGAGCCTGGGTCTGGTGACCAGCGTTCCCGGTCCCACCCATCTGGTCACAAGGGTCATTGGAACTCACTGTTTGGGAAACAGCCCTGGAAAACAGACCTGTCTTGCCAGATTTCTTCATCCTTTGGTTTGTGGCCAGTGACTTACTCATAGATTGAATGTAATGTGAGCTTTTCTCACGGGGCATCACATGGTAAGTTCCCTACGGAGACGGTCAGATTCAGCCGGACTCCTGCATCTTAGACTTTATATTTGTTTTTCTCTTTATAGATCATCAATCCCGAATTTTCATAAAAGAGAATAATAAAAACATATGGATAATACTAACATTCTTTATGCCACAGTGATACCCTGGGACTTGGAAAGAAGCTTAATTTAGAAAAGCATTTGTGTGTATGTGTGAATGCTGGGGTTGGAACCCAGGGCCTCACTCTTGCACTTTACCACTGAACCATACCCTCAGCCCCAAGAAAAGCATTTTTGACTCAGTCTCTGGGTGTAGGAAATGCGTAAGGAAGCTCAGCTTTTAGTTCCTGCAGCCACAGCAAAGGCTTGTGCTACATCCAGTTATATCCAAGTAGAATATGAACATTTGTTTTTCTCTCTCACTTTCTCTCTCTTTTTTTCCCCCCTGTGGTACTGGGGATGGAACCCAGGGGGCATTCTACCTCTGAGCTATACCCCTAGCCCTATTTTGTTATTTATTTTGAAATAGGATCTCACTAAGTTGCTGAGGCTGGCCATGAACTTGTGATACTCCTGTGTCAGCCTCCCAAGTACTGGGATTATAGGCATGTGCCACCATGCCTGGTTTCTTTCTTTTTTTCCTTCCTTGGACTATATAGCAGAGGCACCCTGAAGGCCTCCCTATGACCCATTAGGCTAGATAGGTAAAGTTTGTGGTATCTACAATGTGCCTCGCTTTTGTTCATGGCAGACATTGTGAATGGTATAGAGCACTCTCTCTGGTGCAGCCTTGGAATCCTTCTCAGTCCAATACTTGGAACAGTCACTAACAGTTCATCAGTATAGACCTAAAGGATGGATTTTAGTTGTCTTCCTGAGAGTCAGACTGCCACATGAAGCTGGACCCAAGAGATAGTGCCCACTACCTTGGAGTAGAGAATGAATGGCTTGGTCTCTTCTAAAACATGAACCATCAACTGCTTCTCACGTGGTAGCTGGCCTGGGACAGTGGTGGAGCTACTAGTGAGATGGGGGACCACCATAGGGACAAAGGGACAATGCACCCCTGGGCCTTAACTTGCAGTGTCTCAGCTGTTCAAAGCTTGATATGTGCCCATCTGCTTCAGAGACCAGGTGCTTCATTAGAGCCAGGATGCTAGATATTGGAAATTAATAAACAGCATGAAGGATAAAACTGTTGAGGAGGAGTCACTGGAAACATCAAATTCCCAGGCCCTTATCTTGTTAATTACCACAATTTGTGCTTTCTTTTTTTTTTTTTTTTTTTTTTTGTGGTACTGGGGATTGAACTCAGGGGTATTCTACCTCTGAGCTATATCCCCAGTCCTATTTTTTATTCTTTATTTTGAAACCGAGTCTCACTAAGTTGCAGAGTGCCTCACTAGTTAGCTGAGGCTGGCCGCGAACCCGGATCCTCTGGTCTCAGCCTCCCGAATGCTGGGATTATAAGCGTGCGCCACCACACCCGGCTACAATTTGTGCTTTCTAATAATCTCCACCTATATGTGTTCTCTCTCTCTCTCTCTCTCTCGAGGATTGAACACAGGGCATTTTATCTCCAACCTATACCCCTCAGCCCTTTTTAATTTGTATTTTAAAACAGGGTTTCACTAAGTTGCTGAGGACACACATCCCTGCCCTCCAGGCCAGCCAATATATCATGTTTCTTTGCTTCTGGCTTCGATTAAACAAAGTCACTGTGGAAACATGGCCTATTTCCCTCAGAAATGGAGCTCAATAGACATACATGGCTTTGATTTATAAACAAATGGGACTATAAACTCATCATCTCATCATGGACCCCACAGGATCCACGGGGAGAAAAGAGAGAAGAGGAATCCTCGTGGTTGAAGAGCGGGAGGCACCCTGCCCGAAATCACTCTGTTTCGAGTATTTCCTCCCCAAATATCTCACTGTCATGGTCAAGGCCTGGCTGCTGTTTAAGAATCACCTGGGTTCAAATGTGTAGTACTCTTCTGCCACGCTGCATGACTCACCAAACCAAGACATGTGAAGACCCTGGGGAAGCCCTGAAGCATTCCCCACACCGGCCACTGCTCAGCCTTGTGGGTTCTGCACCTGGCAGCCACACCTGGCCTGGACACCTGCTGAGCACGCCCCTCCCTCCAGTGCAGGTGGTGGCACTAGGCTCCACACAGAGCCCGCAATGTTTTTAATGACCTGGCGGTGCATTGTCTTTTATGTGAGGGGCCAGATGGCGTCCTCCAGGGTGGCCTCTTGGTGGACCAGATTTGGCACGTTTAATGGCCCCAGGGAAGGCTCTTCCCAGGGTGCCTGGATTGCTTTATGTCAGGTTCTAGAATAAAGACAGCCAAAACAAACAGACTGAGAACTCCTGCCAGCCTGGCCCTGGATTTGTGTGACTCCCCCTAATAGCCAGGTCTTTCCAAAGCTTTGGCCTCTCAAGTCTTGCTGACCCTGGAGAGAACTGGCTGACCCTAGCCAGCTCCTACAGATAGCAGAGAACACACCCCAAGGATCCTTTCAGGTGCAAACAAACCAGCGCACAGCCCATACCCCCTTCCCCAGGCTCTCACACCCTGGGCCAGTAGCCACCTGTTTTTTTTTTTTTTTTTTTTTTGCATTATTGGGGATTGAACCCAGGGACAATTTACCTCCGAGCTACACCCCCAGTCCTATTTTTTATTCTTTATTTT
>PVLC010033481.1:0-14282 GCA_004027655.1 Graphiurus murinus | reverse complement strand
CCCCCCCCCCAAAAAAAAGGCCATATTCTATATTATTGATAGTAACTGAATCATGAAGTTAGAAGATTCCTTAAGGAATAAGTGCAGTACATTCTACAAAGATTATGATGTAACATCAGATATTTTAGCTCAATGTCAATCAGAAATGCTAACATACCATGATATCTGGATTGGAGTGTGTTCGTCTTCGATAGGCTCTTCGTCTGAAGAGTCAAACTCACTTGCTTGTATTGAAATAGGCTTTAAAAGAAATGTTTTGTTAGAGAACTGTAAAGTATATGTACATATAATTTTAGCATAGCTGACCCTTGCTTAAACACCCACTGAATTCATAATTGTGTTTTATCCAGTCATCAATCTTGACTATCAGATTGCATTATCAATAACAAATGATTACTGTTTTACCATCCTACTAATAATCACAGTACTGCATAGTGGAAAGACAGGTGGACTGGGAACCAAGAAATCTGGCTTCTGGTCTTGCTCTGATATAATCTCAGACAAGTCACTTCAGTTTATCCTGGATCTCAATTTTCCTCAACTGTAAAGGAGATTAGTTCATTCATTCACAAACATTTCTAGACATCTTCATTTGCCAAGCCCTGGAGATGCAAAGATCCACAAGATAAATAGCCTATACTTACTCCAGTTGTAGGGACAGATGTGTGTGTGTGTGTGTGTGTGTGTGTGTGTGTGTGTGTGTGTATTACAGGGAAAAGGTTTAGGTGCTAAAATGGAAGCAGAAACTAGGTGCTGTAGTGCAGAAAAGGGAATGACTGACTACTTAGGGAGCTGCAGGCTTCTGCTGGGTTTTGAAAGAAGAGTAGGTTTCTTGGCAAATATAGAAGTTTAGGCAATTAATGCCAAAAGAAAGGGCTTGTGTATCCAGAAACTGATGTCAAAGTAGAAATGAAGCAGAAGAGATGAAGCTAGCAAAGTAGTTTTACTCACCCCATTTCTCAACAAACAAAAACCCAGTTGGGTGTGGTGGCACATGCCTGTAATCCCAGTAGGCTGGGAAAGGAGGAGCCAGGGAGGCTGAGACAGAAGGATCCAGGTTTGAGACCAGCCTCAGCAATGTAGTGAGACTCTCAGTAACCTAGCAAGACTCTGTTTCAAAAAACAAAAAATAAAAATGGCTGGGGGTGTAACAGCTTGGAGGTAGAATCTCCCTGGGTTCAATCCTCAGTACCACCAACAAAACAAAAACAAGCAAAAAAAAAAAACAAAAAAACAAACAAACAAAAAAAAAAACCCACAAAAAACCAAAAACTCCTAGATAGCTAACAATTTGGTGGGAGGAGTACAAATGCACTAGCCTGCCCCCAACTTTATGAATCACCAGAACAGAATGATTGAGATGTCTCTCATATGCTGATCTAAGCAGTTTGAACTCAATCACGGAGGAAGTATTTCTCTATAGAAGACTTCTATACTCTCTCTTGGATTTCTAAAGGTAATATATATATATGTATATATATATATATTTCTTTTCTTCTCCCTAGAGATAGGACATTGGGACAGCAAATAGAGATAAAAATACTAGTTTTATTACTGGATGTTGAATGGAGGGTGTAGCTTAAAGCTATGGCTGAGTGAGCTTGCCACCTCACCCCAAAATTAGACTGATCCACCCAGTCACAGGCAGTGATGGACAACCCAGGGCACCTGTGTGACACACAGTGGCCCAGAAAGTACCTTCTAGAGGCAGGCAGGTAGATCTTGAGAGAGGAGGGAAGAAAAGGTTGAGCTACTCATGTTCAGTTCCTGTCAAACTCAGCGATCACCTAACCCTCCTCCTTCTGCGCACAAGTGGAGAAAGGGGCCAGGAGTGAAGGACAGCTGCTGTCTCTGCACTTAGAAACAAGGATTAGCAAGGGTAAACACCCAATGCCCTGCCTAACTCTGAAGCTAGATTCCATAATGGTCTTGTTAATAGACGGTCACATGACAGGGACAATTAACATTTGAGTTGCTTTGGATCTGCATTATTATAATTAACTAAACACAAAAGAAGGCCCCTCAATGGGGTGTCAAGCTGGGTGGTAGGTAATATAAGTCAGGTGGGGCTTCAGCTCCTTGCCAAAGTCTGTTTTTCTTTCCTTTCCTTTAAAACATTTTTGACGAATCGAAATCTTAAATTTGGTTGGCCCGTTTACTCCTCCTCTCCGAGACAGGTGCATACATCCTAACAACCTGGACATTTCTGCTCTCCGGAGCCCAGTGATTCTGAACCTCCGGGGAAAGAGATGCAGTGCCAGGTGGCAGTTGTGATGTCGCCCACAAGTCGGGGCATGACTTTCACAATCATGATTTTCCATCGAGGGCTCAGAGCAGACCTCGGACATCCTTCAGGTACCAAGCCTACTGATACCAGGAGACGTTTAAATCCCTTATGCCCCCGTTTCCTCCGTAAAACCGGGCTTGGCCCTCTTTCGCAGGGCTGACGAGAGGCTTTAGAGGACCTGCAGGCAACAGGTGACAGCCCACAGCAGGCGCAGAGCGAATGTCCGCCTTCGAGCCTGATCAGCGGGGTCGCTCGCCCTCGAAGCGGTCCCTCTCGCCGGTGCCGGGAAGCGCCAACTCCCCGACCCACAGGACCGTTACAGCGCGAGTCTTGCCGCGGCCAGGACTGGACTGTCCGCCCATCCCGAGGACCGGCCTCCAGGACCGCTCCCGTCCCTGCGCCTACGCTCCTTCAAGCCCCCGCCTGCCCAACTCACCGGCTTCATCGCGGGCTGCCACACGCCGTGACCAGTGCCACCTCCTCCCGCAGCACTCGCTCCTCAGCCGCCGCCCGGCGCCGACCCCGCCCCTCCCCTCAGCTCATTGGTACAGCCTTCCCGGAGGTGGGGCGCGGCATCTTCTAGCAGCCAATCAAATCCTCGCCCTGTTTTTTACTCCGCCTCTGGGTGCCCTGGCTCAGCCTCCAACCGCTCATTGGCTTTTAGGAGGCCTTTGAAAGACGCGCGGGAGGCCGGCCTTGCGGAACGTTGATTGGCTAGAGGGCAACCTCCTCCCGCCAGTTGGGAGTGTGGATGGGCATGGGGCGGGGAGCGGGGCGGGGCAAAAGCGTCTTCCGGCCATCCCTGTGCTTTGGGACACTGGAAAGCAAGTGCATGCTAATGGCAGGAGGTAAAAGTAGTTCCAGATTAGGGAGATTTTCTTTTCTTTTCTTTTTAAGGGCGTGGTGGTTGTGGTGGTTGTGGTGGTGGGAGTGGTGGGGGCACTATACTGGGGCATTCATATGAAAAACACAACACGTAGACTTTGGAACTACAGCTGTGTCTGGCCATACAAATACTATGGAAAAGACTAAAAATCCAGAGTATCTTATAGGCTTGACATTTCATGTCCTTTATCTTTATTGGATCTAGTAAGTAAGGGTGACCAAGCTTCCTTTTCACAAATATGAAGGAAGTAATATTGTATGAAAGGGAGATAGATGATGGATCAGTACCAGTGTTTTCACACCATCACCTGTCACCTGTAGTTTTTTTTTTTTTTCCCCGTTACTGGGGATTGAGCCCATGGGCATTGTACTTCCGAGCTACACCCCCAGTCCTATTTTTTATACTTTATTTTGAAACAGGGTCTCACTAAGTTGCAGAGTGCCTCACTAAGTAGCTGAGGCTGGCCACGAACCCAGATCCTCGGGTCTCAGCCTCCCAAGTACTGGTGTTGTGGGACAACACGGTGTCACTCGTGGTTCTTGGCCTCCATGGTAAAAAGAATTTTAACACGTGCCAGTCAGGAACAAAAGGCAGGAATTTATTTAGGAAAGTAAGGGAGAAAACAGGTGAGCGAGATCTTCCGGGCCAAGCGAGTAAGAGAGAGTCTTTGCAGCCTTTTCACAGAAGAAGCCTGGACCTCCTGTTTCTCAGGTTTCAAGGATGGGTGATTGCTGGCTGAGGTCTGACCTTTGTCCTCCTAGACCTCAGGAGTCTCAGGTGGGGCAAGGATCCAGGGGATTAAGGGTGTGGGCCCACTGAGACTTCAGCCTAAGACCTGACACACCCTATAGGGTGGAGTTAGATTATGAAATCTGCAGATTTTAAAACTATATTTTTCCTTTCCTTCCCAAAGTCTCCTTTCTGCCTAAATTTTATTCCTTCTATTCTATCTCATCACTGGGATTACAAGCATACGCCACCCTGCCCCGGCTTACCTATAGTTTTTGTTTGTTTGTTTGTTTGTTTAAGTGATTATTCTGTCATTCCCCAGTTCTCATTTAGTTGGCCACAGGAAAGGAAGTCAGCAATATTACCTGCAGATCTGAGAAAAATGTGCTGAAGTTTCAGTTCCCTGACTTGTGTCTGAAAGCCAATGGGTACAGAGTGTGAGCACTGTGAGGTCTGGCCATGAGGCCTTGCTGAAGGAGGATGGAGAACAAAGGAACAAAGAAAGAAAAACACCTTCTGACCATTGCCCTGCCCCGAGATGACCTGGTCACTAGCCCACCAACTCCTATACCCACCCTCTTCCTTGCCCCATAAAAAAGCCCCAAGTCTGTAAGAAGGCAGGCTTCTGACTCTTGTGGACTCTCTCTCTAGGTCAGTTGCCTCCTTCCAGGTTTTATTCCTGAATAAAGCCTGTTCCTTGCTGTCGGGCTGTGTTTTGCTTTGTCCCCATATACCCCAACATAGAGCTAATAGAATTTCTTAGTAAAGAAAATAGCAGATTGATTTAGAAATTGCATTAGTCAGAATTCTCTAGAGAAACAGGATGAGTTAGGGTGTGTGTGTATATACATGTAAAAGGAGATTTCTTTTAAGGCATTGGCTCTTGTGATTGTGGTAAGTCCGAAATCTGACAGGATAGCCTGGTGGGTTGGTGACTCTGGGGAGGATCATAGTTCAAGTTCAAAGGCAGCCTCTTGTAGAATCAGGAAGAGCCTATGTTGGAGATGAACTCTGAAGGCCTTTTGCCAAAGAATTCCCCTTGCCTAGGGGAGGTGAGCTTTTTGTTCTATTCAGGCCTTCACCTGATTGAATGAGGCCCACCCATATTATGGAAGGCAATCTGCTTTACCCAAAGTCCGTCTATCTAAATATTTATTTATTTTTCAGAGATATAGAAATTTATTCAGGAAAGTAGGAAATACACATTCAAGGGAGAATGTGGGCCACCTCAAAAGTAAGAGAAGCCCTTTGCAAGTATAGGACTCTTTTTTTCTGGTACTGGGGATTGAACTCAGGGGCATTCTACCTCTGAGCTATGCCCAGCCCTATTTTTTATTCCTTATTTTGAAACAGAGTCTCACTAAGTTGCAGAGTGTCTTCACAAAGTAGCTGGGGCTGTCCTGGAACTGATACTCTGTCTCAGCCTCCCAAGTACTGGGATTACAAGTGTGTGCCACCATGCCTGGCAGACTCTTCTTTTATAGGGGCAAAGTCCACCAATTTAAATGTGAATCTCATCTGAAAACATCTCTACAGAAATATCCAGAATAATGTTTGTCCAAGTATTTGGGGCCTGGCTGAGCCAAAATAACACACAAAAGTAACCATCATAGAGGCCAGAGTAGTTGGGAAATCCTTTTAGATCTGTGCTATCCAATATGGTTACCATATTGATTGATTATCTCAAAATTAAAGGCTAAATTAGAAAAAATAAGAAACACTGTTTTATGCCTATCCTTTTTTAATATAAGTCTACTTCTTTGGATGCTGCAGAAGAGCTAGTAGTCACAATCCACCACAAATTTATGACTGTTGGTTTGATCTGTTTGTTTGCATTTCAGATTAGTGGCCCTGGTATTGTGTACAGGGGTTATCTAGACTTAGAATCCTGCCTCAGATCAAAGAATCAACAGGTATTTAAGGTGTATCTACTTTCTGTTTTATGACTAGGATTGTAAGCTCTTTAAGTCTAATGGATATGCCTAGTTTTAAATACATTTGCATATATTTGAAAGAGAATCAGCTGGCCTGGGTGAAATTATGAAATAGGAAAAGAGCCGGGTGTGGTGGCCCACGCTTGTAATCCCAGCATTCGGGAGGCTGAGACCAGAGGATCCCGGTTCGTGGCCAGCCTCAGCTACCTAGTGAGGCCCTCTGCAACTTAGTGAGACTCGGTTCCAAAATAAAGAATAAAAAAATAGGGCTGAGGGTATAGCTCGGAGGTAGAACACCCCTGAGTTCAATCCCTAGTACCACAAAAAAAAAAAAAAAAAGAAATAGGAAAAGGTTGGATATTGGTGTTTGGGTCACTTATAGATCAGCTTCCACCTTACCCTCTCAATGGTAAAAGTTGGAAGGCTGTGTTGGAGGAAAAGAAATTGCAGAATATCTACCATCCTTGTTTTACTTCAAGATCACTAGGTACCCCTCTGTGACCAGAAATAGGACCAGGAAGGGGATAGGAAGGAAGAAAATTGGTTGCTGTGGTTTGGAAAAGTGTCCCCCAAAGGCTTACCTGTTAAAGGTTTAGTTGCTAGCCTATGGCGCTGTTGAGAAGTGTGAAGGAGATCTCTAAACAGGTATGTGTAGTGATAAATATGTATCAAGAATACCCCAACAGAATGGGAGCTGACCAGAAGTCCAGAAAAGGGAGTACTCTGAAAGGAAATATTCTTCATGCTGTGCTTGGGAAGGGGTTTGGCAGAAGCTGCTTTTTCAGCCAACTCATTTCTCTTCTTGTTGGGCACACACATAGACTGCTTTTCTCAGTTTCCCTTGTAGTTCGATGTCCCTCTGCCTGAGTTCCAGCTAATGGGTGAGAGGTGATGTGAACCACTTCTAGGACTGGTGGGTAGAGAATCTTGCACAAATAGGTCTCCATGCTGTAGGCATCACCTTGGTGCAGAGAAGCAGGGTGATCTTGGAAGGCAAGGAGAAAAAACACAGCCAAATAATTTTAAGATGCTATTGATTGCAAGACATAACCTAATTTCTAAGATATTAAATACTAAAAAATAAAATGAAAAAGAAATTTGGTACTGAGGATTGACCTGGGGGCATTCTACCTCTAAGCTATACCCCCTTTATTTTTTTTAGTTTGAAACAGGGGTCTCAGTAAATTGCTGAGGCTGGCCTTGAACCTGTGATACTCCTGTCTCAGCCTCCCAAGTACTGGGATTACAGACATGTGCTATCATGCACAGCTTAAAATGAATTGTAATCTAATATACTAATGGGGCTATTTTGATCACTTTCAAAGTCCATGTCTATTGTAAATGGTATATTGGCATTTAGCTTATAGCTTAAGTTCTTGTTGATTTGGTTAGAATGCCTTAGTTGTGAAGAGTTTGATCAATACTGGATTCAGGACCACTAGGATGGTGGTCCAGTGCAGAACCACTTGGTTTTGTCTGCTTTGTTCTCTGCTGTTTTTCTAGCTCCTGAAATCCTCTTGCACATGAACGAAAACAAAGCTGGAGCTGTCTCCTTGAAGCCTTGCCTGGAACACTAGCTGATTCCCCTCAGACTAGAAGGCTTTCAAGGTAGCAGCAGGGGCTGGGCCTGGTAATGCATACCTGTAATCCCAGTACTTCAGAGACTGAGACGGGAGGATAACATGTTTGAGACTAGCCTCAGCAATCTAGTGAGACTCTCATCAACCTAGCAAGATCCTACTTCAAAAATAAAAAAATAAAAAGGGCTGGGGGTGAAGCTGGAGATAGAATGGCCCTCCATTTAATACCTAGTACACCACACACACACACACACACACACACACACACACGATAGCAAGAAACTTGGGAAATCTAACATTTTACTTTAGATGTCAATAGCATATTTTTGTAAGACATTTGAAAAAAAAAAACATATAATTAAGGCCCAGTTTTGTATAGGTAACTATTGAAAAGAAGGTAACTATTGAAAAGAAATCAAAATAAACTAGAAAAATCTGGAGAAGCTTTGTAGAATAATTATTTATCAACCATATTCCATGTGTCAAGAACTGTTTCTAATTTCTTTACATATTTACACAAACTGTGGTAGATAGTATTAGTGGCCCCAATCTTCATCCTTCTTTGTATCCATGCCCTTTGCCATTGAGACTTCTTTCCACTAATGAAGTAAAGTATATTTTTCAACTCATTGGCTTTGAGTTTGGCTACATGACTTGCTTTGGCCAATGGCATGTTCATGGGTATATGTTTTAGGGGCCCCCCAAGACCCACCCCTAGGTTCAGAGATTTGCTAGGAGGACTCACGTGATTCAGCATGTAGTTCTACTCACAATTATCATTTATTACAGAGACAAGACACCAAGCAAAGCCAGCAGAGAAAGGTACATGGGTCAAAGTCCAGAGGGAACCAGCTTCAAGGTTCCCAGAGTCCTCTTCCAGGGGAGTCACACTAGACAACATTAACTTTCCCAGCAATGAGTCATGACAACAGGTGTGATATATCACAGGAATATGTACAGAAAAATTATCAGTAGGACTCCATGCAATAGGGTGTGACCCAATTGGAGTTATCCCCATTAAAGGTCCTGGACTTAGCTTATTAAAATAAATCCCATTAACCATAAAGGTCTATCTTAGGAAGCCAGGTGGGGCAGTGCCGTGATTGCGTGGGCACACGCAGCACCCCTACTAGCACAGAAATTACAGTTGCAGAGGTATCCCAGGAAGAGTGTATATTGGTTAGGCAGTAAAAGTCAGCAGGGTCCCAGTGTGAGATCTGTGACCCCAGGCTTCTTGCTTCAGTCCAAATAATTCTGGTCAGTCTTTGGTTTTAAGGGGATTGTCTGAGAAGGTCAGTTATAAATAGTTATAAACAGTTATAAATAGCATAAATAGTCTGTGGTATCCCTTCCTTTGTCTTGCAAATATGGATAATGTTTGTGGGAAGTGCAGGGGTCAAGGTGGTCCAGCTCTGGGTCTCACTGTCTGCTCTGTCCCTGGGGATTGCAGGCTCAGGAATGAGTTTGGATTCAAAGCACCTGTAGCAGCATGGAAAGGCAGCATAGGGAGTTTTCCCTTATGAAGTAGAAAGGCTTCTATAAATAGTTCTACAAACAAAAATTATTCACGTTCTCCCCGCCCCCACTTCTCCCTGTACCTCCCCACACGCCAGGGTTTTTTTTGTTTTCCTTGTTACATAGCAATCACCATTACCATTTAGTAATCATTACATTTTTTCTTAATCACTTTTCCCCTGCTCATCAGAGCTTTTGTCTAAGAAGGTCACATACAAGGAGACAAAAGCATTTCCCACAAAACCTTTTTATACCACTTAATTAGCAAGATACGTCATGTTCAGCAACCAGTCGAGAGAGAATACTGAACTTCAGAGTTTCAAAATGGGCTTACATAACCTCCTCCCTCTTTGTTCTGATCACTTATCTAGTGAGCAGCCTAAAAAGATCAATCCCTCTCTGAGAACAGCTGCATTCAGTAATCAAACTGCCTTTGAAGGCATGCATACAGGAGAGGAGGGTGGTAGAGTCAGAGTAGCAATCCATTGCAGCAAACTGCCACTAATTCAAAAAGTCAAACCCATCAGAAGTCAGATAGTCCCCAGAAGAGTTGAGAGTCCGATCTCAGGGGTGGTGGAGGGGCCATCGTCACTGGGATGGGCACTTCTCAGTGTGTAGCCTTTGGAATCACTCCTTAGGCATGCAGTCAATCTCTGTATCAGAAATGTAGTGTGAACAGCTGGGTGTGGTGGGGCATGCCTGTAATCCCAGTAGTTGGGAGGCTAAGATAGGAGGATCACAGATTTGAAGACAGCCTCAGTAACTAGTAAGACTCTCATCAACCTGGTGAGATCCTGTTTCAAATTAAAAAATAAAAAAATAGGGCTGGAGGTGTAGCTTGGAGGTAGAATGCCCCTGGGCTCAATCCCCAGCACCACACACAGACACACACACAAAAATGTAGATCAAAGCAGCAGCTCAGTTTCTGGTAGTCCTATCAGAGAGTAAACCCTCTTCCATAAGCATCTGCATGTGACAACCCTGATGCTCCAGCTAGCATCCATTTCACAGTTTATATGCCCATCAAGAGATGTCCTCATCTGCAATGGTCCCCAGTTGAAGTCCTGTAAATTGAGCCAATGCCTGTGTCTAGTTCAGCAAAGCTTGTCCTGAGACCAAAACTGCCCATTCCAGACAGTATCAGGTTTTGGCTTAAAGGCCCATGGGCTAACGGCTTAGTCCCTAGACCATGGCACTCACTACTGGAAGGTGGTGCAGCCTCTAGGAGGCAGGGCTTGGTAGGAGGAAGCTGGTCTCTGGGAGTGTGACCTTGAACTGGATAGGGACCATGGCCCCTCCTCTTCCTCTCTCTCTCTCTGCTTCCTGGCTGCCATGCTTGTTGCTCTTGCTATGATGTGCTGCCTCTCCACAGGCCCAAAAGCACCTGGGCCGAAGGACCATGGAGAGAAACCTTTGAAACCATGAGCCAGAGTAAAACTTTCTCCTTTTAATATTATCTCAGGTGTTTGTAACAGTAACAGAAATCCCACAAACACAGGCTAAAAATCCCAAGATATTTACTGTCAATGTTCACAGGAAAACGTTTGTCCACCTCTAGGCTAGTCTACGAGAGAAATATATATTTCTTCCAATAACACGATTTTGTTTGTGTGTGTGTTTGTGTGTGGTTCTGGGGGGTTGAGCTCAGGGGCATTCTACCTCTGAGCTATACCCCTCACCCTATTTTATTTTCGAAACAGGGTTTCACTAAGTTGCAGAAATCCTTTACTAAGTTGCTGAGTCTAGCTGGGAATTTGGAATTCTCCTGTCTCAGCCTCCCAAGTACTGGGATTACAAGCATGCACCATCATGCCTGGCCTAATATCATGCTTTTAAGTCTGCTTCTTGCAAAGCATTAATCTTGGCCTTATTAGGCTAAAGCATTCTTCTCCTCTTGGCTTGGTCCCCTCCTTATGGAAGATCTCACATAAACTGACAACATCTCTGGCTGAGCCGTCTGGTTAAATGGCCTCATAGTCACCTGATCATCTGTAATCCCCAAGACCCTCCTGAGAGGGGGAGCAGGCACTTAAGTTCAGCCTGCCACACCTGTAGTCTTCAGTTAATTTTCCTGAGTGTGACTCACAGCTGCTAAAAGAAATACGTGTGGTCAAAACAATGTGGAAGTTTTTTCATACTACCAGAGGGAAAAGTGTTAACACATGTTCCTAGCCTGATGAGTATTTTAAGACTCACTCAGACAAAAATTAAACATGATTGCTCTCAGTAGTTGCAGTTAGATGTGTTTTACAACTAGATCCATATTTTAAAAATACTTTGATATCAATACTAATAGATTTGACATCCGTGTTAGGGAGAGAACTGTGGAGCCTTGGAGTTAAACGCAATATGGAGAGAACATGCTTCTCACTCTTGAGAACCAGGTTTAGGAATTTCTCCTCTGCTAGATTGGTGGCACACACTTGTTAATCCCAGTACTTGGGAGGCTGAAACAGGAGGATTGCAGGTTCTTGGCCAGTCTCAACCACTTAGCGAGACCCTGTTTCCAGGTAAGTAATAAAATTGGGCTGGGATATAGCTCAGAGGTAGAACACCTCTGGGTTCAATCCTCAGAACTACAAAGAAGAAAAAATAATTTATCTTGTGATGACCTTCAAATACAGTAGATGATGTGTGCAGTAGACATCTGTGGTCTTCCCAGTGCTGCTTCCTTTGGTGAACTGCCCCTGTCTTATATTGTGTGGCCTTGTTGGGTATATGATCCAGCCTGACCCATATCTGTACCCTATTCCCCTGGTCACAGTTCACAGACCCAGGGAAGCATGTGACTCAAACTGGAACATGCTTCTTTTCCTTGTGTTTTGGTTGCTGGGGCTCTCATTTTCTTCTTTACCTTCCTGAGTTTTTGGCTTTTTCTGCAGAATGATGTTGAGTTCTAATTTGCATTGGATAATTGGAGTAGATTGTAAAATTTATTTAAAAATCCTACTTAAACATGTAAAAAAGCTGGGCATGGTGGTATATGCCTGTAATCCCGATACTTGGGAGGCGGAGACAGGAGGATTGCAAGTTTGAGGCCCGCACTAAGGCAACTTGGAGAAAAACTGTCTCAAAATAAAAATTTAAAAAGGGCTGGAGATGTAGTCCAGTACCACAAAAATTAAAATAAAACAAACATATGAGAGGTATGCATTTTAAAATTAGAAGATACTGCATTTTCTGTAATAATGTCACTCATCCCACATGGTCTTTTGTAATGTGACTTTGCCACTCCTCATCAAGAGGTGGAGTCTAACACTCTCTCCTTGAATATTTGCTGGCCCTCATGACTAGCTCAGCTAGCATAATGTAGCAGAATGGACAAAAATAAGCTCAACAAATTTTCATACTGACATAACCAGCACCCAGATCAAGAAATGGAACATTACCAGCCCACAGGAGCCTCTTTTGTGGACTTGTTCACTAGCCCCTGCCCAAGGGAATCTCTAATTTTACCTTTGACATTATAGATTCAGTTTTCTTGTTTGTAAATTTTATTAATATTTTAACCAAATTAAGGTTGCCAAGTTTAGACATAGCATCAGTGAGCATTTCACAGAGTGGTAGAATAAATATTACCAAAGTTTCCCAGGCATCATTAGCTTGGGAATAAAATTTAAGTCACAATAGTTATCTTTTATGAAAAATTTCTCTGGTTCTCCCTCCATCTACCATTAGAAACTGCAGCTCCCTCTATTCCTCATAATAGCTCAGTGAGTCTTCCAGGCTGGCTTCCTGTGTACTCTTAGATACAAGAATGCAAGACATACCTGTCTTCCAACTCTCCTGCTGTCTTTTGCTGGGGTAATGTTGCTGCCTAAGCCTGCATCCAAGCTGATGCCCACATTACAGACTAGTGCTAGAACTACCCTCAGACGTCCCACCCAACATGCATATGGTGCCAACTGCACCTTCTCTGTCACTGCTGAAATGGCTAGCACAGGATTTTGCTAACCCTTGCATCTTCAAGGTCCCATGGGAAATTTAATGAAATAGCTCTACTTAGTTTCACTGACTTTTAAAATCCACAAGCTAGACATGGTGGCACATATCTATTACTCCACTACTTGGGAGGCTGAGATAGGAATATCACAGGTTCAAGGACAGCCTCAGAAACATAGTGAGACTTTCAGCAACTAGTGAGACCATGTTTCAAAATAGAAAATTAAAAAGGACTGGGGATGTAGCTTAGAGGTAGAATGCCCATGAATGTTCCTTCCCCTCTGGCCTTGTCTTGATGCTAGTAACTCAATCTGTAAGTAGACTTTCTCTTCCCTAAGGGTGAGTTACTTCCCAGGAGTTCCTGTCCCGTCCTGTAAACAATTGTAGCAAGATTACCTCACCCTCCACCAGCCATGCCCAGGCATGCCTGAATTCTAAGTACTTGGTCTCAGACTAAGAGTGGCTGTATATCAGGCTTGGGCTGGGTTAGTCCTGGCTAATGACTGTTATACTGGCATAATTTTCTTTTCTTTTTTTTTTTTTTTTTGGTGCTACTCAGGGGCATTCTACCTCTGAGCTACATCCCAGCCCTTATTTTTTTTTTTTTTAATTTTTATTTTTTGTGGTACTGGGGATTGAACTCAGGGGCATTCTACCTCCGAGCTATACCCCCAGCCCTATTTTTTTATTCTTTATTTTGAAACAGAGTCTCACTAAGTTGCGGAGTGCCTCACTAGGTAGCTGAGGCTGGCTGCAAATCTGAATCCTCCAATCTCAGCCTCCCAAATGGCTGGGATTACAAGTGTGTGCCACCATGGCTGGTTGTATTGACATAATTATTAAGAGCAATCCTGTTCACGCTCTAAAAGATCATGCTTTGGATGGTGAATTATGCATGGTCACTGTCTTGGGCAGCTTTTCCATTGCTGTGACCGAAATACCTGACACGAGCAACATAAAAGAGAAAAGATTTATTTGGGCTCATGGTATATTTGGGCTCAGAGGTATAGTCAATAGTGGGCCAACTCCAAGGCAGACATTGTGGCAGCACAGCATGTGGAGGGAAAAACATCAGCTCATTTCATGGTAGCTGGAAAGCAGAGAGAGTGACAGGAAGTGACTAGGGACAGATACAGTCCCCAAGGTCACGTCCCCAGTGATCTTCCTCCTCTAGCCATACCACTCAGGAAGTCCATTCAGTTTATTAATCCTTCAGTGGATCTATCTGCTGATGAAATTAGAGCCCTGATTTATTTCACCTCGAATATTGTTGCATGTAGGGACTGCTCATGTCATGTGGCATTCGGCACTCACAGGCTCTGACTTTTCTTGGTCAAATATGACCCCTCTGACCTAGGGAAGCCGGTGGGTGGGTCAAGGAAAGGCCTACTTTCCTCCCCTGCAGCTAC
>PVLC010033480.1:0-17404 GCA_004027655.1 Graphiurus murinus | reverse complement strand
ACATCAATCTTCCACAAGTTTTTCAGAACTTTTAAAGTTTATGTGCAAAAATAAACAAGGAATAATAGGAAAACACTAAGCAAAGCAATAAGGGATTACTAGTCCCATCAGAAATCAAAATATACCTCCAGTCCTCTGTAACTAAGATAGATGGAAATCATCTATGACTAGCCAAGCAGACTAAAGGAATGGAACACAGAGTTCAGAAATAGACTCAAGTACATCTGAAAACTTAGTATAGGAATAAGTGATGTCTCAATTCAGTTAAAGATGGATTATTTAGTAAACTGTGATGAAATATCTGAATAGCTACTATGGCCAGAAGTAGAATGTTCCCTGAAGAGCTCATGTACAGAGCTGATGTAATTGAGTCATGAGGGTTGTAATCTCATAAGTAGATAAATCCGTTGTGATAGATTTACCATGGCTTAGTTATGGGTGTGTTGTGGCTAGACAAGGTAGTTCCCTGGGGGTGTGGCCTTAGGAAATGTGCTTTTGTCTTTGAATCCTCTTGCTTACTCTCTTGCTTCTGACTTTGATACTGTGAGACCAGAGCCCCTGCTCTCTCTTGTCTACTTCCTGCCACCATGCCCTGAGATGCACAGACCCTGGACTCATATGAACTGAATCTGGGATCTCCAAAAAACTGTGATCAAATAAATCTTCCTTCCTCTAAGTTGTGTGGTCAGTTGTCTTGGACATAGCAGTGAAAATGTTGACCGAGACCATAGCCATTCTGAAATTATAAAAATTGACTTCATACCACAAATCACACACCCCAAATGGATCACATCTCTGAATATAAAAATAAGCCATTCGCATTTTTAGTATAGTGCATGGATGAGTTCCTTTTTAACTTGGGTGTGGTTAAGGTCTTTCTAAATAGGATTCAAGCAGGGCATGGTAGCACACACTTGTAATCACAGCATTTGGGAGGCTGAGACTGGAGGATCCTGGTTCGAGGCCAGCCTCAGCTACTTAGTGAGGCTCTTGGCAACTTAGTGAGACCCTATTTCAAACTAAAGAATAAAAAATAGAACTGGAGGTGTAGCTCAGAGGTAGAGTGCCTGAGTTCAATCCCCAGTACTGCAAAAAAAAAATAGGATTCAAAATCCAGATGCAATAAGACTAATTAATATAAATTTAATTTCATAAAAGTATAATAAAAACACTGTGAACAAAGTAAAAAAGCAAATGTAAATTGCTAAAAAGGAGTTTGCAACATATATCTCAGATAAAGATTGACAGATGGATAAAAACATTGAAAACTGATTCTGGTCCCACGTTTGGAGTTTGAAAGTCATTGTTCTCACAATAAAGAAAACTAAACAAACTAAAAATAAATAACTTTTCACAGATTATTCAAAGAACTGGGATTGTGAGGCAAACTGTAGTCCTAAAAACTGGGGAAAGAATAGAGACAATCTGTTTACTAAAATGTGAAGCCACTACTAGAACCTGTTAGGAACTATCAAAGGGTAATTGACTATTTGCTGGAAACTGTGCATAAAACTAGCTTGAGAGATAAAAACTTCAGAAGGTCCAGAACCACAGATTCTCAATGTAAAGATTGGAGAAAAATTCCCTTGTGCCTCTGGCAGGAGAAGAGGGTAAGTAACCATTATCAAATAAGACCAGAGTGTTCTTTCTTCTTAACAGTAGCCTGCCCATGAGGGAATCTATTTTATGTGCATCTAACCTACTTGAATCTCTCCCTTACCCCCAGTCTAACTGACATGAGAGAAGAGAAATACCAGATTCCAGCCAGGTCTCACCTTCCTGTCTTATCTTAGTGGGAGAAAATGGATTCTTGAGAAACACCTGTAGAGATCATAGACCAGAGACACAACTCTCTGAAAGACTGAAATCTAATCACAGAATTATAGAATGCCTCACCCCCCTCTTACATTATACGACATTCCTAGAATCCCTACATGATAATGGGATTGTAGCTGAAAGGACTGCACACCTCATATCCTAATTGAGAAGGAGTCTCTAGGAAAACCTAGGGACAACAGAAAAGACAAACACAAAGACATTATAGAAAGTGTTAGCTACTGACACCTACAACTACAGCAGACAGTAAGTATAGTCTAACATGTACCAGAAGACAAACATAAAACCTCATACTATTTCCTTCAGTTCCTCTTTTCTATCCGTCACCCTCTAGCTGTCAACAAAAATTTACAAGGCATGCTAAAAGGCAAAACATAGTCTGATGTGACAAAGCAAGCTTCAGAACTAGGCTCAGAAATGGCAGAGAATTTATAATTATCAGACTAAGAATTTAAAACAATGAATATTCTCAGACGTCTAATGGAAAAAGTACACAACCTTCAAGAACCCACAGGTAATGTAAGCAGAGATATGGACCATCTAAGAAAGAAATAAAAGGAAATGCTAAAACAAAAAACATTGTAGCAGTAAAGAAGACTTATGATGGGTTCTTTAGTTGGACTGGATAAGGTGGAGGTAAGAATTAATGAACTTTAAAATGTGTTAACAGAAGCTTTCCAAACGGAAATGCAAAGAAAAAAATGAGAATACAATGTCCAAAACCATGTGACAATTACAAAAGATGCATAATACAGGAATACCGGAAGAAGAAAGATAAATAGAAGGAATGTTTGAAGCAATGGTTGAAAAGTTTTCAAAATCAGTCCAGAAACCAAGCCACAGACCCAGGAAGCTCAAATCTGGAACAAACAAGATAAATTTAAAAACTATTACTACATATATTATATTAAAACTGCAGAAAATCAAAGACAAAGGCAAAGTCTTAAAAGAAATAAGAGTGAAAAACACAATACCTATAGAGAAATAATATTAAGAATTACATTGGGCATCTCTTCAGAAATCATGTAAGCAAGAGAGTGGAATGAAATGTTTAGCGTTAAAAGAAAAAGAGGGCATCTGAAATTTGGTACACAGTGAAATTATCTTTCAAAAGTGAAGGAGAAATGCAAACTGTCTCATACAAGTATACACTAAAAGAACTTGCCACTAGCAGACCTGCCTTGACAGAAATGTTAGAGTAAGTTCCTCAGAAGGAAGGAAAAAAAATATATATAGATCAGAAAACTAGGTCTGTGCAAAGAAAGGAAGAGAATTAAATAAAGAATAAATGAAGATAAGTGAATTGTTTTATTTTTATTAATCTTAATTGATCTAACAGATAACAGTTCAAACTAATAATAACAATAATGTGCTGGGCGAGTATAGATTAAGTGACTACCATCTAATAAGGCACAGGAAGGAAGGGTTGGGACTGTTCTGTGATAGGTGCCCACATTGCCTGTGAAGTGGTATATTGTTATTTCAAAGGAGACACTGTTTGTTTCTGCTGTATTTGTGTTCATCTGCACTGAATAATAAGCTCTTTTAATTTATATGCTAAAATGGATCCTATAGGATAATATATTAGTTCATGTTGTGCTACCATAAAAATATACCACTGTCTGGATAATGTACTTTTTCATAATTTTAGAGGCATTGTCTGGTGAGATCTTTCTTGCTCCAGTCTCACCTGATAGAAGACAGAAGGGCAGGAGACAATGAGTCTATTCTTGCAACCCTGTAATAGAAGTATTAATCTATTCAAACAGATGAAGACTCATGATCTAAACATACCCCCAAGGCCCCACCTCCTAACCACCTTTCTGGGAATCAAGTTTTCAACACATGAATTTGAGGGACACATTCAGATCATAGTGGATGAATATAGTCATGATCACCTAATATTTGTCAATAACTATTTGACACATTTGAGCTTCCTTACATAGAAGATTCTCTGACATCTTCCTCTTCCAGGGATGTTGACATAAATTACACATTATTTCCAACCTGCATGATTTTATAGGGATGAATTTCAATGATTATGTAACTATTTGATTCTGTTCCATCTCTTCTTTGGTCCTACCACTCATGCATCAACTTGAAAACTATTCTATATAATTAATTATTTGTTGTATTAGCATAATAGTTTGTGATGCCTCATGATATCAGTGAAATTCTTTTCTTAAAGAAATATTTCAAATGACTGTAATGGTGCATGCCTGTAATTCCACTGCTCAGGAGGCAAAGACAGAAGGATGGCAGGTTTGACGAAATCCTCAGCAACTTAGTGAAACCCTGTTTCAAAATGAAAAATAAAAAGGGCTGAGGGTGTAGCTCGGAGATAGAATGTCTCTGGGTTCAATTCCCAGTAACAACAGCAAAAAAAGAAACCCCTCAATCCAGATGTAGTAGTACACGCCTGTAATCTCATCTCAGTGCTTGGGGGGGGGGGAGGGCTGAGGCAAGGAGATCATATGTTTGAGACCAGCCTCAGCAACTTATTGGGACCCTGTCTCAAAATAAAACAAAAAGGCCTGGAAGTATAGCTCAGTGGTAGAGTACTGCTAGGTTCAATCCCAAGTACTGCGAATAAATACATAAAAAAGAAAGAAATATCTTACAGTGGAATATTTCTAATGAATAAAAGTACACATCATTATCAACAAACCACATTTTAGAGCTTCAGCTACAATCAATACACATTCAACTATACATTTGCTCCCACTGTCTTCCTGTAAATTATTGGATTGTTTGAATCTCAATATTAATAATGTCTCCCTCACAGTGACATTGATGGGAGCAGACATAAAAATGATCCTTCTACATTATCTTATGTAAAAGTGAATAAAGAGAAGATTTGCAAGGAACCTAAAAGTGCTGTTTAGTTTTTGTTTTTTTGTTTTATTGAGACATAATATTTGTATATCTCTATGGAGTATATTATGGTAACTTGTATACAATGCATAATAATCAAATCAGAATAACAAGCATTTCCATCTCTTTAAACATTAATCATTTTTATTCTTTATTTTGAAACCGGGTCTCACTAAGTTGCGGAGTGTCTCACTAGGTAGCTGAGGCTGGCCGCGAACCCGGATCCTCCGGTCTCAGCCTCCCAAATGCTGGGATTACAAGCGTGAGCCACCACGCCCGGCTGAACATTAATCATTTTTATGTGTTGGGTATTTTATTCTCCTCTAGCCATTTTAAGATATACCATAGAGTGTTTTAACAAATAGTTACCCTACTGTGCTATACAAAACCAAAACTAATTCCTGTGTTTTATAATTTGTTGTCCTTTCAAATCGCAGGTCTAGATCTTGTTCGATTTTAGGTCATGAGAAAAAAAGACAAGTGAGCTGCTTCTATGCAAATTGCTACTCATATCTGCTGTGAGCATTAGAAGGGAAGCTGTGGTTCTATACAATGGTGTTGGACCTCCAACTCAGATGAAATAGGAACGAATGAGAGTATAGTAATAAGTAACTGAGCTACAACAGGAAGCTGAAAACTAGCTGATCTCTTACTCTCTATATTCCTGCTTATAATTCTGAGACTAAAAGTCTTGCTTTTAGTTTTCTATTAGGGACAAAACATTTGCTTTAGAGACTTATCTCTCTATACCCAGCTGTGATTTTAATGTGGAAAAACCAAAGGATGACTATCCTTAAGGGAGAAATCTTGTCTCATTTTTTTCTCTCTAGCACTTAAACTCTGTGCTTAGTATATAGGAACCTCATACATTTTTAACGAACCAGATGAGTTAATTTTGGATAAACAAGCAAAACATAGCATGAAAAATTATGCCCAGGAATCTTTGAGTTTTTTTTTTTCACTAAGGAGAAATTTATATCTCACATCCAAATAAATATAGTCTTTCTCTGTTCGAAGTTGAAGATGAGATGGTACAAATTAAGAATAAAGTATAAATGGATGGCAACTCATTTGCAGGAAATGACAGCACTCTAGAAAAGTTTTGCTTTCTCTATTTTTTCTACCCTTTACTTTCAATGAGCATTTCAACAAGTTTCCCTGAAGAGTCCTTGATGATGCAGCCTTGAGCTGTGCTAAAGAAAGGGACGATTATACATTTCATGGTGAAGGTCTCTCTGACATGCCATTCCCCGTGGGGAGGTAGGTGGAGAGGAAGGTGGGCGAGCAATCATGATTACTTTCTCTCATTGCCTCCTCTTTCCTTGTGTCCATTGTGTGTTTCACCACCATCCATCAGAGTTATGTCAAGAACAGGCTTTGCCAAAAATAGCTGGAAAGTAGCCTAGTCTATCACTTACCCCGTCAGTGAGTCAATTTGAAACCCACTGTCTTCTAGTAGGTCAAAAGGAATTGTTAATATTTTTAGAGAACATGATGGATGGCAGTTAGGATCCTAACAAAAGGTGACCAAAATAAAACATCAACATCATTTTTATGTCTGAATTGGATGGAAGAAAAAGGGGGAAAGCATAGGTGACATTTCTCACTCAACCTTATTTGCCATTTATTTTGAAAGGGAGAGAGGAGGGCAATGGGGATAAATTCCAAGCCATCATTTAAAAATGTGACCACAGGCATTTGTTATTGATGTGACATTGCATCGTGCTACTTGATAAAATTTAAAATGCATTTTTGTTTCCCTGAGTCTGATTTAAGGTTGCCTGACCCCAAGCCCCTCCAGAGATGTTCCACTCTTTGTGTCTTCATTTTTTTTAAGGACTGTAAAGTTGACATAAATGTTTTACAGATTTTGGTCTTGAAATCCTAGAGAAAAGAAAATGGGTTTTTTGTGGAATGGGCCCCTCCACTCTCCTATAGAGCATCTCTCTGAAACTCCCATCTTCTTCCTAGCTAACTCCTAAACTGACTAGATTCACTGGCATTCCAGTCTCAGGCTGTATTCAGAATTTACTGCATCACATCAAATGCACCTGGTTAGTTTCTTGCATGTTAGTGCCCACATTTCTCACACAATGCTTTATGAATTGATATCCAAGGAAGACTCAAGGGACAAGCAGAAGAGTTGAGGAAGGTACCAAGGAATTGTAAAATCTGCCTCCTACCCAAATTTCAACCATAGAACTTCTGCCTTTGTTAGCTTTATATGTTAAGGTTAATCTATACAGCATGAATTAAAAATACCACAGGCTTAAGAAGTTGGGAAATCATTGCCCTACCCCATTTAGAACAACAGAACAAAAGGATAATAAAAAAAATCAGCCAAAAGGGACTTGAGTGACAATTTAATCTAGTTCTCTGATCATATGAATGAGAAAGTTGAATTGAGGAGAAACAAAGAGACACATATGAGGGCACATAGTGGCTTTTAGGTATAGAGCTGCTGATTTATGATATAATAGTATTCCTTATTGTTGTATAACATCAGCAATACTTGAAGAATGAAGACTGAGAAAATATCTTCTAGTGTTTGTGGTGCTGGGGATTGAACCCAGGGGCATTCTACCACCAAGCTGCTCCACAGTCTTTTTTAATTTTTATTTTGAAACAGGGTCTTGCTAAATTTCCCAGGATGGCCTCAAACTTGTGATTCTCCTGTTTTAGCCTGCCAAGCACTGGGATTACAGGTATACACCACTGCGCCTAGCTGGCAAAAATATCTTTCCAAGATCTAAGTTCATGTGAAGAGCTACTGTAAAGATCATATAGCATATTAAAACACAATAGCTTCCATTCATCCATTCATCCACTTATCCATCTTTAGCCAAGAAGATGTAGGTAAATACTAGAAGCCTATTTCATGGCTATACAGTGTTTATAGCAGAAATACTACAATATATCCATTGAATTGCCAAGCACTCAAAGTCTGGAGCATGTCTGTAAGGGACACTCATCAGTGCCTACTTCTCAGGCCTCCAGTGCATGTTGATTAGAGAGGATGAGAAGGAACTCTGCATCCACTGGCAGAGCCCACAGTAATGTTCCCTCTCACTGGGTACCACAACTGTCATGGCATCACCATTACCCCCACTGAGCACTGATGTTACCACTCAGCCTCCCCTCTGCCTCTCCCTATTATCTCTTCCTTCAGAGAGTGCTGGTCTTTCATATTGTAGCAACGGCTACAATATGCCTCTCTCATTTCAACATTCCTCTGCCACCTACTCTGGCTACTCTTACCTCCACTGGGGATGTTTTTGTTCAGAAGCTCTGTCTAAAGTTATATGGGGCTCTGTGAAAACTGTAAAGATTTCTCTTCTCCCTCTCATATTCTTTTCTTTAGTGAGATACTAAAAAGGGCTATTTAGGTCCCAAAGTCTACAGTTTTTATTGAAACAGCAGTAATAAGGTAAAATTATTAACATAGAGGTGTTCATAGCTGTTTTTCCTTCATTTCCCCCCTATTAGCTTATTTATCTCCCTATTTTCTGAAGAGATGATGAACAATATCTAAGTGGATGGATTCATTTGAGTAAAATAATTAAGAGCCGGGTGAGGTGGTGCACACTTGTCATCCCAATACTTGGGAGGCTGAGACAGGACAATGGAGGGTTCATGGCCAGTCTCAACTACTTAGTGAGGCTTTCTGCGATTTAGTGAGACCCTGTTTCAAAAAAAGAACAAAAAATAGGGCTCAGAGGTAGAAAACCCCTGGGTCCAATCCTCAGTAATGAAAAAATAAAAAGCAATTAAGAAAAAACAGCCACATCCCTGAAAGTTGGAAAGAAAAGGAGGCATGGGTTCATGGGGGAGATGGGCTATGCCATGCATGATATACATTGTGCATGCTCTGTGCAGAGGAGAGGGGAGCCAATGGACCAGAATGATGAGGGCAAGACTATGAAGATGGGGATAACTGTTGAGATGCAAGAATGAGAGACTTCCAGGAATCTGAGAATGTTCAGAATTTGGAGAAAACAGAAGGTTTTCATTAGAGTAGCCATGGATTAATTCTCTCCACTTACACAATGCTCAAGAGATTTAAAAAAATAAAAGTCAAGTCTCACATTTCAGCCTGGACCAAGTGCAGCTTCATAAATACAACTTACATATTTCAGCAGTTGTATAATGAACACCACCCTATCCTCACCCTATCCATCTCTCTTCCATAGACCAAAGCATGAGTTCATAAGGACCAGGTCAGGAGGCAAATATGAAGGAGCAATACCAAGATGTATACAGAATTCTCCCTGCCTCCAACAGCTGAGACTTCACCACAAATTCCAGTCTGACTTTATCTTTCCTCCCCTGAGATGAGTTTTCCCCAATGCTACTTCCTAGTTCCGCAATCTCCTAGTAGACCCACTCCTGGGTCTGCTAGAGTTGTCCAGTCTTCCTTGAGCAACAGCTAAGAGGGAACAGAGTTCATGCTCAGCTGTAGCCTCCACTTTCCTCACTTTCAGTAAAGAGCAGAACTGTCTCCTGGATGATCGGGTCTCTTGTTCATGCACTTGAGTTCTTTGGGTGCCAGAGTAAGCTGACTCTTTCATTGTCCCCTCATTCTCACAATTATAAATCTCCAAATTAATTCAGAACAATTGAAGATGAATCCGCTTCAAAAGATGACATGCTTCCCAAAGCATCCCAGCTTATTCGAGTGCTGATGCATTGCAGGCTTGTGGGTTCACCAGCTTTTAACCTCATTCCACTTCCCTGAGCGGCATCTGTGTTTGTTTAACAGCCACTGGCTGAATCACGCTGAGAATCACGGAAGCCATGCAGAAGGCCCAGGGGCACCTGAAGTGACTCTGTGGTTGTTTATATCACTCGTCAGGTTAGAGTTTTTATCTCATGGAGATTGAACTCAAGGAATTAGTCTACAAGTTTTCTGGAAAAATTAATCTGCTTTCTCAGTGACATGAGGTTCTCCCTGGGCATGTCAGCATCCTTGTCTCTTAAAGCCAAAGCAGACATGATACCATTTTGTTGTTGTTTGGTTGAACTCAGGGACATTCTATCTCCCAGCTAACCTCTAGCACTTTTTTTAAACAGTCTCACTGAGTTGCTGATGCTGGCCTTGAACTTGCAATCCTTCTGTCTTAACCTTCCAAGCACTAGGATTACAAGCATGTGTCACTTACACCCAACTGAGATGATGGAATTTGATAAGTAAGCTGCATTTGTGTTTTCAGTGTTTATTGCATTCCTACCATGTGTGAGGTACAGCACCAGGTACAAGAGTCAATCAAGAATATGCATACTCTCTTGTTCTCCACTCCTAAAGTAGAAACCAAGAGAGTAAAAGAGACAGATAGGCACCCACACCAGGCAGAGTGAAATGCTAAGGAAAATGTATTCAAGGCGTATATTTGGATTCTGATGGACAGGAAGTCAAGTTTGACTGAGGAGGGAGGAGTAGCTATGGAGGAGAGGGATGAGGTGAGGACACTTAACCATCCTCCTTCACATCACTACATCTGTGTTGTATGGAGACACTCTTGGCTAAGAAGCCCTCCCACTTGCCATTTGTACCTGTCCCTTCTATCTTCCCCCAATGGCTCTCTCCTTGCGTTAGTATGCTGGTCGCATATCAAAGCACTTTTGGAAAACAGAATTGGTTAAGCCTCACCACAGGCTGACTGGAAAAGATTCTCCAGGGCAGGGGCCCCAGGAGTCTGTAAACTTCCCTCTTTTTTTTTTCTCCACTGGGGATTGAACCCAAGGACATCCTACTTCCAAACTGCATCCCCAGCCCTTTTCATTTTGAAATAGGGTCTCAGTAAGTTGCTGAGCGTCTCTCTAAGTTGCTGAGGCTGGCCTTGAAATTGTGATCCTCCTATTTCAGCCATCTGAGATTATAGGCATGTATCACTGTGCCCGGCTCCAAAATGCTCTTAAAGCACTATCTTCAGAGGATTTCCTAGATGTACAGCCCAACCTGGCAGAAGCCTTCAGACTGGCCCCTGGAGACCACTGCTCCAAAAGATCTCAATCAAAATCCCATACAGCCCATCAATGGGACTGGGCAAATATTACCTAAAGTGCACCACAGGACATTATCTGTCTTAATGATTCGGCTGCAAGCCAAATCTGAAGAAGAGATGCTGCAAGAAAGGTGGTGTATGCTAAACTTGGAAGTGCCCCAAGTCTATTTTGATCTCATCCGTTATGTCTAGACTCTCATTTGCCACCATCCGGTAGAGCTATTTAGGACACAGTCCATCAGACCACTGTGGGCCATGTGGCTATGCATATGAGGCCAGATCTGGGTTAGCTCCTCCATGTGTTCCTGGAAGTGCTTCTCTGTCAGTCAGATTGAGCGTCCCTTTTTCAGTTGTTATTCTGAGTACATGCCAAGCTCAGCCACTCTCTCAGATCAATGAGCTGACTGAAACCAACCAAGTTCCCCTGGACTTTCAGGCTTGTCAGGTGCCCTGTCCATGTGCACTGCATGACACAGCAGCAATGGTGCTGGCATGGAGAGGGAGGGAATCACCGGAATTGAGGCAAGAGACAGGTTCAGGTTACGACCGTGCTGCCTTGTGTCTGTGTGATCTCGTGGTGTCTTTGGGTCTGTTTCCTGTTCTACAAAATGAGGGAACTGGACAACAGGATTCTCAAAGTCAGATCCTTTTGTTGGGCTTCAACATACCCAGTACAAAAAAAAAGTCATCTTTTATGAGCTAAAGTATAGAAAAAGAAAATAGTTGAATAGGTATTTGATGTCCACTGTGCACCAGGTATGTGTTAAGGGCCTCTCCTTTTGTGAGTCAATTTAGACCCTTTGAAAAACCAAGAAAACTCTGGTTCCAGTTGAGAAGACACTGGAAAATCCTCACTTCAGATGACACAGCATACTCAAAGAGTGAAATACCTTGCCTTCAGTTCACAGAACTAGTAACTGGTAGAGTTAAGGCTCATATTCAGGTGTGAGATTCTAAATCCAGGACACCTGACATCTCAAATTCAATTATAATCCTGTGTGTGGGACAGGACCTTCTCTATACATTATCTCCTTCATCCACTTCAGTGATGAGTGACTGTGGACAGCACTACATGAGAGCATTTGCTCTTCATTCTTCATACTTTCCTCTGGAGGCAAAGGGGCCTCTGTAAGGCTGCATTAATAACTCAGTCTCTCACTAGGTTACCAAGAGAATGTCCCTGTCCCCTTTCTTTCTGCTCTCACTAACTCTTGCTCTTTCCTTTTTTTTGGCCAGACAATAAGAACTCTTTATTTCTTGGTTGCAAGAAAATTCATGCTAAATTTAAAACAGGACTGTGATAAATAACTTATTTTCAGATCCTGATCTAGATGTAACTGTCTCCTTTTATAGATTATTTCATTTATCTCTCAGTGACTTCTTCTAGTAAGGCATAAATTATAGTTGGAAGGTTATTGTCTACTCCAACCCCTTCATTTTCACATATTGGAATAGATCCTCTGAGACAAAGGACTTGTCCAATACCATATATAACTACATAAAATCAAAACACGAAGACCAGAGTCTTGGTCTTCAGGACTCTAGTTCACTGTTCTTTCCTGTTTTTCAAGTTGCAATATTTTTCTTTTCATTTATTTATTCATTTGTTTGCTTATGCATTGTAATCATACATCACAAAGAAGTTCAGAGTGATTCTGTTTTGATAATTGAACCCAGGGTAATTCTACCTCAGAGCTGCACTCCAGCCCGTTCAATTTTTTATTTTGAAACAGAGTCCCACTAAGTTGCTGAGGGCCTTGCCAAATTACTGAGACTGGCTTTGAAGTTCAGCTTCCCATGTATTGAGATTATAGACTTACAACACCATGGCTGGCTCACTCTTGTTTCTTAAAGAGTAAAGATAAAAATAAAGCACAGCAAAGAATAAGTAAATAAATAAAGCACAGCTAAGCATTAAGGCAAAATTAATAATATTTTAAAATATTCTTTTTTCATTCAAATGCCAGCAAAAATCCCATTTAAAACCCCAAGGTAAACATAGCAAAACCAATTATGATCAGAGAAGGAATTAATACTACATATGCTAGTGAAAAATTTTAAGTTTTGTCTGGGATATTGGATTGTTATAGCACAGGGAGTCATGACTTTATATTTTCTTCTTTTCCTTGTGATTAAAATACCAATCCTGATAGTACATGAATTTTAACCATAATTCACTCCCATTTTATGAAAAAAAATTTTAGTGAATCATCATTATAAAGACTTAAAATGTTAAGCAGAATTATGTAAGGATTTTTTTGGCTTAATTAACATTCATAAAAGATGGGGAAATAGTTGGGAATGAATCTGATGTCACACAGTGGGGACTTTAGCATGAAAAACCCCAGTTCACAATTGACACTTGGCAAACACTTAACACGTCTGTGAGCCACTTAGCTATTCTTTTGAGTAATAGAAATGCCTCGTATGAAATCTATTGTGGCAGAGGAGCCAGCCAAGTCATGTGCAAAGGTCAACATGGGGGCCAACCATCTTTTTGTGGTATGAAGTGGGCACTTTGTACCTGGATCCCTCAACCTTCTGACATTGCAAACTGCAGCCTCCAGAAAGTGTTCTTTTCTCCTATTTCCTAATACCCAGTACTGTTGTTACCAGTCCAAAGTCAACCTGCCCTCTTCTGCACATTATACACTACTGCTCAGGAATCTTTCTATTTTCTAGCTTCAACTGACTCCTTGGTCCATAGCATTCTGTCATTTACTTAATGTTCAATTTTCTTTCACCTTCCACCACCACAGCCATTTTCATTTCTTCTAGTTCACAAAGTGTGGATCTAATACTAGTATCCAGATTCCAAAGGCTAATGATCCTTAACAATATTTAGCTAAGATCACACACACACACACACACACTCTCTCTCTCCATGATAGCTAGATAGGAAGACAAAAGATAGATAGATAGAAACTGGTTGAAAGAAAGATCCATCCAATTGGGGAACTGTGAAATACTTTAGGTCCATTGAATTGGGAGGGTGTGAAATATAAATAGGTTGAAGAAAGATCCATCTAACTGGGGAGTTGTGAACTACGTTAGGTATTTTATTTTCTGCCTTATTCTCTTAATTTCTCTGGTTTTATTTCAGCATAGACACCAGTATGGTCAGTAGCTATCATATCACTGGCATGTGAGAGTAATTGTTTTAATGAGGGTCTGACAGGCTTCTGTTGGTCCCCAGGAAGCATGGCAGAAAGGATTGTATTTATAATTGACTCTAATCCATTATAATCTTCCACCTTAACCTCACCAAGAATTAAGTGATTGATTTTTGGTCTCTTGAAAGAAAATAAAGACCTCCTGAGATGAAACTTGGCAGCCATTCAAAGACAAAGAGACAATTGAGGAGGGGCACCATTTGGATTTGAATGAGCAGAATTATCTTGGTCTGAGCAGGCAATTCCCCTCCTACCAGTTTTTAACTCCTAATTTAGCACTAGCATGATCCTGGGTCAGAGGTTGAACAGGATTTCCTAATCATTTCTTTACCTTAATGCCAGATACCCTTAAACACAAAATGGCACAGGCCAGGTAATTTTTTTGGTATTCTGCTTCCCCTAAGGGATATCTCTTGCTCTCTGGGCCCTAAGAATAAGGCCTCTGGTTCCCAGTTTACTGTTTTAGGCTTTTTAGAGGTGTGTGTGATCTTGCACATGGTACTGGAAATTGAACTCAGGTGCATTCTACCTCCTAGCTACACCCCTAGCTTTTTATTTTCTGTTTTGAAACAGGACCTGGCTAGACTGCTGAGCACCTTGCTGCATTGATGAGGCAGCCCTCAAGCCTGGGATCCTCCTGTCTCAGCCTCCCAAATACTGGAATTACAGGTATATGCCATCATATCTGGCTGGGCACTGCTCTTTTTCCTGTATACTTCATTCAGGAAGGCTAGAGCATACATAGTTCTTCTTTAATAAAATCTATTTTCTAATATATGTTGGTGTTAGGACTATAATGTACTGTTAGGAGTTGAATTTTAGATTGAATGTTGGTCACATTTTTTAAGGTATTGGTGAAATGATTAATAAGTATGGAGAACAATATATAAGCATCAAGGGAGAGCTAGCCTTTCCCTCACATACCTTTCATTCCCTCCAGCCCTCCTATTCTCCTCTTTATTTAGCCACGTTTTCAATTTAATTTACATTTCGTCCTGTATAGCCTATAGTGGAAGAATTTATCTTTCCTATCCCTTTGCACCTGAGTCCCTCAACCTCCTAATATTGCAAGCTGGAACCTCCAGTGAGCATTATCTTCTCCTGCTTCCTGACACTAAGTACCCCCAAGTCCAGTTCAAAGTCAACCCGCCATCTTCACCCACACCCTCCCTGCTGCTCAGGAATCTTCTCATGTATTTATTTTGACCTCTCATCGCCACCCTGTCAGTCACTAGTCCAAAGCTCCCTGTTACACTTTCTCAGAGTTCTTCTCTCACCAACTTCACGAATAACCCACCTCCCCTTCTAGTCACAGACTGGGCTGAAGACTACAGTCAGGAAGTCAGGATGTGTTTTACTTTCTCAGTTGCCACAGTCCACAATGGGTCTTATAACCTCCCTGTTCTAGAGAAAACATTTGTCTCTTGAGTCTGGTCATTCCATCTGTGCTCTGGCTCTCAGTTCTCTTCATCTCCCAGGTACTTTCCTGTGAATTTTCCCTTCTTTCTTGAAGTATTAGTCTCTTCCTCTTCACTTATTGGTTAATTGGTGTGCTGTACCTTACTTTTTCCCACCCACCCATCCACCTACACCTTCCAGTTCCAGAAACTTTAGTTTTAATAAATCTTTTCAGATTTCCAGCTTTTGTTCTGACTTAAGATTGCTCACACTTTTCTCAGTACTGGTGTCAGATGCTATCATTTTTATTTTAATTAACAGAAAATAGTCTTGGCCTTCACTCTTTCAGCAAACTTCTGTCCTCAAACTTGCATTTATAAGAAGAAAAGCCAGACTCAGGCTCAAGAATGATTCGAATTAAAGAGAGTGCCTTATTGCTTTGTCACAATGAATCCTTGAGCCAGACAGATTAAGATTATGTCCAGAAATATTAAAGAGCCAACTCGACATGTGGACTTGGGGGTGGATACATCAGATTTGACATGGAAAAAAGTAATAACCCACAATTGAGTATAAGGGAAATATAAGAGGAAATGTACTCAGTAACCACATAGGAAAAAATCGGTACAGAATGAATTATGGAGTCTTCCTCATCCACAAGAAAACAGTCCTACACTCAGACAATACTGTCCCTGAGTAAATATCATCTATAAGAATATTCATCTTTCTGTTCCCACTTTCTTTCATGATATCATTATTTTAGGCCAGAATCATTCCTGTCTCATTTCCCTCAAGCCCCCAAACATCACTGACACATAAACACTAACCTGCTTAGGGATCCCCACTGGCAGAAAAGCCCAGGGAAATTTTGTCATCTGTTTAAGATGTCTCATGGCACAGACACACTGTTATCCCAGGCCACTGCTGGCTCCCTTGAAAGCAATAAGCGGGCAATATAGGAAGCTGGCAGGAAATCCAATATCTAAACCCAATATGAGATTGTGGGCTCAATCTAATAAGAATGGATTCATTTTGCTTTCTTCCCATTTTGTCACCTGCTTTGTGAGGAAAGGGAAACATGATAAATCAGAACATCATGGCAGCCTACGAGTACACATTGACTCATTATCCTGTGGGACCTTAATGCCAAACATTCCAAATCACATAAGTTAGTAGAACTGAATTTCTTAGCTGCCCCTCCTTTCTGTCAGTGGAAGCAGAACAGACTTTCTTGAGGTTAGCCTAAAAGACTCAATTGTTGAATGACTTGGGGCTAATTTAAGTTCACAAACGAAGTTGATAGAAATGTGGACATTTTTCTGATCTACATTAAAATCTAGAACTGACCCCATTCCAAGAAGCAATTGACTAATTTGCTTACAACTTTCAAGGAATCTACAATTTTAGTAAAGCAAATTTGATTTTTGCAAAATTGCTAATGAAGCAAAGAGAGAATCTGAATTCACAGTTTCTTCTTTTTAGCAGATTTTTTTTAAGCAGATGGATTTATTAAATGTCTTAAATGCCCCTGTGCCCAAACCAATTGTCCTGTGTGTTGGATAACTGTTTACTTTAGGCTTTTATGTAAGTCCTGGGAAGATCTTTCCATTAATCCAATCACTACAGCAGGCTATGATTAATGTACTGTAGCATTGATTTTTAAGGATCAGAGAAAAACTTCCTTAGCTCAGGAGGAAAAGCATTAAGGGATTACAGGCTCCATCTGCCAAAACTAAGATATTCACCCCTATAACTTACTGCAATTTCTATGTTTTACATGGCCTATTATCTTCAGTATATTCATGTAAATTTTGTAATTTTTAACATAATGACAAGCCAAGTCTCTTAGTGATGACCATTAAATCTGTCTTGAATCAATGAACTAGAAAGTTCTTTTCATTTGTATAATCTTTAGCAGTTTACTATTTTACTAATGAGGAAATGTAAGCCCAGAAATGTTAGATGACCTATCTGTCCAACATCACTGATTTGGGGAAGAGTTATGTCTAGAAGCTGTCTTTCTTCTCTTTATCCTTTTCCTTTACTTCTTTTGGAAGCATCACTGTGGCATCATTAGCTGTCCTGTGGGCCAGACTATATGAAATGCTTTCCCATATATGA
>PVLC010033479.1:0-17495 GCA_004027655.1 Graphiurus murinus | reverse complement strand
GTAATCCCAGCATTCGGGAGGCTGAGACCGGAGGATCCGGGTTTGCGGCCAGCCTCAGCTACCTAGTGAGGCACTCCGCAACTTAGTGAGACTCGGTTTCAAAATAAAGAATAAAAAATAGGGCTGGGGGTATAGCTCGGAGGTAGAATGCCCCTGAGTTCAATTCCCAGTACCGCAAAAAAAAAAAAAAAAAAAAAAAAATCTTTGATCCAGGCAGGTGTGGTAGTGCATGCTTGTAATCCCAGCATTTGGGAGGCTGAGACCGGAGGATCCGGGTTCGCGGCCAGCCTCAGCTAACTAGTGAGGCACTCTGCAACTTAGTGAAATGCTGCTTCAAAATAAAGAATAAAAAATAGGGCTGGGGGTGTAGCTCGGAGGTAGAATGCCCCTGAGTTCAATCCCCAGTACCACCAAAAAAAAAAAAAAAAAAAATATAGAACTGGAGGTGTACCTTAGGGGTAGAATGCTCCTGGGTTCCATCCCCAGTACCGCAAAAAAAAAAAAAAAAAACATTGATCCAATGATAAAAATTAGCTATTGCATATGATAATAGCAGATAGTGATTGGCTAAATATCATTCTTCACTGATATGTTGGTATTCTACAAGAACTTTAAAAATCTTTTCTATTTAAACATGGATTCATGAATTTTATTCATTTATTATGTTGTATAGTCCATGACTTTTGTTGTTATTTTCAAACTGTCCTCCATCTCTGCCAGTGGGAACCCTATCAAACTGCTCCCTGTATTTCTTAATCTGCCCTCCCCCCCACTTTAACACTTGATTACTTTTGGCACAAGAAGTTCTTCTTTATCTCATGCTTTCCTTGCCTTAGCCCTGAGATTAGCCTGATTTCTTTTAGGTAAATATATTTAGGAGCCATGATCTGAGTGCTAGGTATGTTCATTGCTGCTGTGAATGCCATTGATTCAAGAATCAGTGGACAGAATTAGGAAGTAGATACTGTGTATTTAAGTTACCAGTTCATGCTGGTACTGTGACACCAAGCCAGTACTCAAGGTTCTTCTTTGCCTTCCTCAGTTCTTTTCTTGTGGTACTGAGATTGAACGTAGGGCCGTTCTACCTCTAAGTTACATTCCCAGCTATTTATTTGTTTCTTTGTTTTATGCAGGATCTTGCTAAATTACCACATGCTGGCCTCTAACCTATGATCCTACTGTCTCGGCCTCCCAAGTCCTGAAATTATTGGCTGCCTTCCTCAATTCTTTACTCCAGTTTCCCTTCTCTCCTGATGGGAAATCTTGCTTGCAGCAATACCAGTATCTCCAAATTTGCGCACTTGTACAATACATGCTAAATAGTTTCAGAATTGCTCTACCCATACCACTTTTAACAACAAATCTTCTAAGTAAAGCTGTTTTCTTCACAGTAGTCCTTTTTAAAATTTACTTGGATTCTCTTTTTCTCCCTATGTAATTATGGTATTTACTTGATAGTATAAATGCATTATTAATTTGGTGAAATATTGGCAGACCCTTCTTCACTGGGGATTCTACATTTGATCAGCAATTACGAGATGCTCATGCCTCTCATAGACTTGCCAACAAAGTTTCATCAAATACGAGTTTTTTCCCAGTCTGAAAAAAATTGTATTTCAGTGTTGTTGTTTTTTCCTTACGATTGTATTGAGATACACGTGTCACACAGTAAAATGCATTTATGTAAAATATTTGGTGAGGGGTACTGGTATAGTTCAGTAGTAAAGCATGTGTTTAGCCTGCTTGTGGTCCTGGTTTGATCCTCAGTAACACACACGCACACACACACACACACACACACACACACACACACCCCTAAAGAAAACCAGAAGTATTAGTAGGCGATGAGTTTTGACACATAAATACCTATGACACTTACCACATAATCAAGATTCATGATGGATATGTTCAGTGTAGTTTCCATTTAAGTTCCTCTTATGAACATTTGTGTATGTTTAAGAGCCATTTGCGTTTTTTCTGTAAGTTGCTTGTTATCTGTATACCCACCGCCCCTTCTTAAAGAGGGTTGTTAGCTTTTCTCTTTATTTTTAAGAAGCTTTTATACATTTTAGCTGTATGAACTCTATAAAAGTTGCAAATATATTTCAAATTGTCATTTATTATTTTGCCTTTGGGATTTTTGCTGTACAAAAGCTTATTTTTTTTTTTTTATAAACAAATTGATCCATTGCTTTTTGTTAAGTTTCTGAATTTTAATGGTTAGAATGGTTTTTCTCGCTGGCATGTTTTAGGGAAATTCAACTTCTAGAACCTGGAGGGCTTAATTTTCTTATACTGTATTTGAGTCTCAGATCTTTTTAGACTTATCTTGATATAAAGTGTGAGGAAATGTGACTTTGTTTTTTCACATGGCCAGTTATGTTAATTCCACTTTTTAAGGAATTCATCATTGTGCTGGTCCAGCTGGATGTCCACATAGAGAAGAGAGATCATTGGACCCCTGTCTCACACCATATAAAAATCAACTAAGACTTTATAGTTCTAGCTACTAAAATTTGGTCTATTATCAACTTAGAGTTGATTTTTATATGGTGTGAGATAGGGGTCCAATTATCACTCTTTTTTTTTTTAACAGTCTGCTGTTCTAGTTTCACAACCTCTTTTCCTTTTTCAGTGAGTCTTTCCCTTCTTTATCTTTCACCACATTAGGGAGGGGTACTAGGGATTGAACCCAGGGATATTCTAGCTCTGAGCTCTACCCCCATCCCTATTTATGCATTTATTTTGAAATAGGGTATCACTAAGTTGCTGCATTCTGGACTTGAACCTGTGATCCTCCTGTCTTGGCCTCCCATGTAATGGATTACAAGCATGCACCCACCTGACTTATCATATTTAATATACTTCTTTTACATTTTTTTTAGATTGTGTTACCCCTTCTACTTCCTTAGCTGAAATGCTCTTATGTGTGCTATCTTAACACATTTTTAAGTACTTTTTGATTTTTTTCTGTTTGTGAGTTCAGCCTGCCTTGTTTTGACAGATTTATTTCTTTCCTTTCAGCCATGCTCCTTCCCTTAAGATAGTTTTAAAATTTTCCCAGCCTCACATTTTGAAATCCTCTTGTAGGATCTTTCATAGAAATTGCTTCCCATCCTTGAGACACAATTTGGTGGTCTGATCATTGGTTGCACAGATATTTTTTCTTTCTATTTTCTTTCTATTTCTCTCTGGGAGGCTCCTCAAGTGCCTCCCAGAGTGAGCTTCAAATCACTGTTGAGCCAGGCATGGTGGCAAACACTTGTAATCCCAGTACTTGGGAGGCTGAGTTAGGAGGATTGCAGGTTCACAACCAGCCTCAGATACTTAGTAAGGCTCTCTGCAACTTAGTGAGACCCTGTTTTAAAATAAAAAATAAAAATGGAGCCGGGCGTGGTGGCGCACACTTGTAATCCCAGCATTCGGGAGGCTGAGACCGGAGGATCCGGGTTCGCGGCCAGCCTCAGCTACCTAGTGAGGCACTCCGCAACTTAGTGAGACTCGGTTTCAAAATAAAGAATAAAAAATAGGGTATAGCTCGGAGGTAGAATGCCTCTGAGTTCAATCCCCAGTATCGCAAAAAAAAAAAAAAAAAAAAAAAAAAAAAAAAATTGGGGCTGGGAGTGTAGCTTGGAGGTAGAATGCCCCGGATTCAATCCTCAGTACTGAAGAAAAAAAATCACTGTTGAGAGTCCATCACTGTTGTTTTGGAAAGGGCTGAATGTCCCTTTCTTTTTCCTCTTCATTACTATGTGTATCCATAAAAGCTTGGCTCTTCTTCCCCCTTTCTAACCCATCCTTTATAGATAAAAGACCATTTTACTTTCAGTATTGAAACATACTTTAAATTACAAAAAGTCCACTTCTGAGCTTATGTCCAACTTCAAGATTTCCCTTTCCCATTCTTAAAGCCTCCGGTGGGGAATGGGAGTGGGAGTTGTTTATGCTTTTAATTTTCGCTTTCTCCTCCTTTCTATGGAGATTGAAGAAGGAAGAAAAAGATTTATTTGAATGGTGCTGTTGTAATCCAGACATACGTCAGGACATAGGTGTAGTGCCTATTCTTTTGTGCTACACATTAATACTTTTTTTTTTTGGCCCTGGTGATTGAACTCAGGGTCATTCTACCTCTGAGCTATACCCCCAGCCCTATTTTTTTATTCTTTATTTTGAAACAGGGTCTCCCTAAGTTGCGGAGTGCCTCACTAGGTAGTGAACCCGGATCCTCTGGTCTCAGTCTCCCAAAAGCTGGGATTACAAGCGTGCACCACCACGCCCGGCACATTAATACATTTTTCAGCGGCCCTCATAGAACCAGTCACTTCCCCTAACATAGGCAAAATATTTCATGTCTTACCTCCCCCAATACCCTTCTTCTCTACTAATTCCTGGCTCATCTTTTGTCCCCTTCACTCCTTCAGTGATATGACCTTATAGTTTGGAGTTCCATTGAATGGGCTTAAAGTCAGACTAACACTTGGCCTAAGGGAACATGCATTCTTCTTTTCTTTTTTTTTTTTTGCGGTACTGGGGATTGAACTCAGGGCTATTCTACCTTCGAGCTATACCCCCAGCCCTATTTTTTATTCTTTATTTTGAAACCGAGTCTCACTAAGTTGCGGAGTGCCTCACTAGGTAGCTGAGGCTGGCCGCGAACCCGGATTCTCCGGTCTCAGCCTCCCAAATGCTGGGATTACAAGCGTGCGCCACCACCCCCGGCTGCATTCTTATTTTCTACTAACTTTTTATTTTGGAAAACTTCAAACTTAAAGAAAAGTTGAAAACTTTTTATTTTGGAAAACTTCAAAATTATAGAAAAGTTTGAAAGAATGATAGGTATCTTCTAATGTGCCTTTCCATAGATGTGCTAACCATTAATATTTTGCCCTATTTTATTGGCTGGATCATAATACACACATTATGTTACTTCATCCCTAAATACTTTTATATGAATCTTCAAAAATCAAAGACATTCTTGTACTTAATACATTTATTATACTCAGAAAATTTATCAGTGACATAATATTGTTATCAAGAATTTAGTCCATAATCAGATTTTCCAAAATGTCTCAGTAAGTGTACTTAATAGCTATTTTTCCTCCTAATCTAAGATCCAGTCAGGACTTCAGTTTTTTGTTTTTTTTTTTCATGTATCTTTAACCAGGAATGCTACCCCCTCCAGCCTTTTTGCATTTTATAACATTGGGCTTTAGAAAAGAGCCTTTGCCATTTCTTTGGCAAGATGTCTCTCAACGTGGATTTGTTATAGTTCTCTCATGATTAGATTAAGGCCAAGCATTTTTACTAATTTTTTGTTAAAGTGACATTCACCAAATTTCATTGTGAAAGTACTTTTTCACACACACAAAAAAAAGACACTCACAGTGGTGTCTCATTTTGAGACTGAATGATTTTCCTAACAATATTACCCTGAAGTTTTAGCATCCATTGATAATTTTTGCCTGAATCCATTATTATTAATTTGGTATTTATAACAGGATTTTCTAATTCTCTCATTCCTACAAATATGAGTTTCTTTTCTTCTGTAAAGAACAACTTTCTTTTCTCCCAGGTGTGTATCAGATGTGGTACAGGGAGTGTCTGTATGGGAAGTATATTTAAATATGCTCTCAAATTTGTGGATTCATGCATGAGATTTTCCCAGGGACACTCCCTGTACCACCTGGGATGTCTGCTGCTTGGGAATCCACCACAGAGTAAGGTGTCATTTAGAGCCTTTGTTTACTTGATGTGATTTTACAAAGGCCGACTCTCCTCTGGAGGGAAGGAGAATGGTTAATGTACCCTCTAGTCCTTTGACTTCCCTTGCAGAATGTCCTTTTTGAAATTCACTTCTTTTATGGCCTAGATGAGGTAGTGCTCTTAGGTTCTTTTAGTAAGTTCTGCTCAGATCTTTAGAATGTAGGATGTATTCGTTTGCTAAGGTACCACAAACTGGGTGACTTAACGGAAATTTCGTCTTGCATTTTGAAAGGCTTAAAGTTTGAGAGGTGTTGGCAGGTTGCTTCCTTTGAGGGCTTCCTTTGAGTACTTAAGTAAGCAAATAAGAAAGTATCTTCCATGCCTCTTAACTAGCTTCTTCTGGTTTCCTGTCACTGTTTGGTGTCCCTTGACTTATAGACACAGCACCCTAACAATTCTGCCTTCATCTTCAGTGGCATTCTCCCTGCATGTGTGCCTTTGTTTGAATTTGTTCTGTTACATCTACAGTGACGTTATTTCTAAATAAGATCACATTTTGAGGTACTGTAGGCTAGGGCTTAAACATTTGAATTTTGGTGTGGGGGCAGAATTCAACCCATACACTGTTGTTATTATTTGATGCTTCAGCAAAAAATTCTGAGACAACACTCTTTTATATGTTTCCATTTAGTTTCTGATTTATAAAGTTTTTTGTCTTATTTTTAATATAATGTGTAAAGCCGGGTGTGGTGGCGCACGCTTGTAATCCCAGCATTCGGGAGGCTGAGACCGGAGGATCGGGGTTCGTGGTCAGCCTCAGCTACCTAGTGAGGCACTCCGCAACTTAGTGAGACTCGGTTTCAAAATAAAGAATAAAAAATAGGGCTGGGGGTATAGCTCGGAGGTAGAATGCCCCTGAGTTCCATTCCCAGTACCGCAAAAAAAAATATATATATATATATAATGTGTAGTTAATATTTTTCGTCATGTGTTCATGTTTTAATCATAGGAGGTGAACTTCCTCCAGTTCTGACATCTTTGTCCAAAATATTGGTATCCCTATACACAGATGAAAAGTTTCACAAATACATAAATGAGAAGATATGATGGCCCCATGTGCTCCCTGCTCAGCTTTAACAGACTACTTGTTTCCTTCTCCCCATCACTGTTGTCACTGCTTTCATTTTTACTACTTTTATTTATTTCTACATAGGGTGGCTCACAGTTGAACCAGTAGAAGAAAGTTTGAAGAGCTCAAGATCTGGTGTACATTCATGGGTTTCGGCAAAGTTAAAGATGGAATGCCACTGGAGAACTGGTACTCCAGTGGGTTCCAAGTGTTTCTGCCAAGAGACCTCATGAATTAAATCTATCTGGCAGAGCCGGGCGTGGTGATACACATTTGTAATCCCAGTACTTGGGAGGCTGAGACAGGAAGATCACAGGTTCCCAGCCAGCCTCAGCAACTTGTAAGGCTCTCCACAACTTAGGCCCTGTTTCAAAATAAAGAATAAAATAGGGCTGGGGGTATAGCTCAGAGGTAGAATGCCCCTGGGTTCAATCCTCAGTACCACAATAAATTAATTCAATAAAATTAAAAAATCTACCTGGCAAATCCAAATGAAAGCCCAAGAAAGAAATCAACATGGGAAGACCAAACTCCACCACCGCCTTTTCCCCGTCTCCACTTAAGTTGCTCAACTCTGTAGATCACATTTTGAAGCCAAGGTCAAGTCACTTATCCAGAGTTCCACAGCTCAGTGACTGTAGATGCAGAACTGGGACTCTTGGCTTGGCACTAAGATTCCCCTTTTCTGTTCTTGTTGTCTCTCTTGATAATTCCTTCTTCCTCCTAAGTTGTTGTTTTTGACTTGGATCTGAGACACAGAATATATAACTGAAGTAAGGCTTTACCTCATTCCTCTGGAACCTTCCAAACAGGCAGTTGTGTGCTCTAACTCACTGTTAGATCAGCAAAATGAAATGTCAAATCACCTTTGAGCATTCCAATAACAGATGAACCATGTTGAGTCTTATTCTCTAAAAAACTGCTAGAGCAGTGGCACACACCTATAATCCCTAGGCCTACTCCAGAGGTCTAGGAAAGAGGATCACAAGTTTGAGGACAGTCTTGGCAGCATAGTGAGACCTATCTCAAAACACAAAACAAGAGCTGTATTAGAGCTGAGAATTCAGCTCAGTGATAGAGCACTTACCTAGCATGTGTAAGACCCTGGGTTTTATCCCCAGCACCATGAAAGAAATGAGGGATGGGAAGGCAGGGGAGGGAAGGAGGGAAGAGAAAGAAAGGAAGGAGAAAAGAGTTTGTTAAAGTACAATATATTGGGTATAGGTTTCTAAATTCAGAGATTTTTTTTTTTTTTAAGAAATAACTTTATGAGCCGGGCGTGGTGGTGCACACTTGTAATCCCAGCATTCGAGAGGCTGAGACTGGAGGATCCGGGTTCGAGGCCAGCCTCAGCTACCTAGTGAGGCACTCTGCAACTTAGTGAGACTCGGTTTCAAAATAAAGAATAAAAAATAGGGCTGGGGGTATAGCTCGGAGGTAGAATGCCCCTGAGTTCAATCCCCAGTACCGCAAAAAAAAAAAAAAAAAAAAAAAAAGAAATAACTTTATGGAGATATATGTTTACATATCTCTAAATTTATTTGTTAAGTGTACAATTCCATGACTTTTGGTAAAATATACAGTTGTGCAGTCATTACAGTACAGTTTTAGGACATTTTTGTCGTTCCTAAAAACTTCCCTCATACTAGTTTACATGTAAGTCATACTCTTTCCCCACCCCTTCAGGAAACCAGTGATCTGCTTTCTGTCTTCATATATTTGCCTTTTGTAGACATATAGGTGGATACATACAATATACAAGTTTTTGTATCTGGCTTCTTTCACCTAATATAATGTTTGTGAGTTCATCCATGAGTGTTGCTTTATTTATTTTTTTTTATTGTTGAGTAGTACCTTGTATGGCTGTACTGCACACTGCTTAGCTGTGCATCGTTTGGTAGAAATTTGGATTGTTTCCGTGTTTGTGCTATCATGAATAATGCTATGAATATTTGTATACTTTTTTTTTTCTTTGGTGCTGATCCTGGGGATTGAATCTAGGGGTACTCTACCACTGAGCTACATCCCAGCCCACCTGCCCTTTCTTGCTTCCTTGCTATACTGGAGATTTAACCCAGGGCACTTCACCACTATGCTACATCTCCAGCCTGTTTCTATTTTGAAACAGCTGCACCTGGCTGTACATGTTTTTGTATAAATACAAGTTATTGTATCTTTTGGATAGACTCCTAGGAGAAAAATTGCTGAGTTGTATGATAAATTCTATATGTAATTCTTCAAGAAATGAGCAAACTTTTCTAGAATGGAGATGTATGAGGGTCCCAGTGTGTCCGCATCCTCTCCAACACATGTTACTTTGTTGTTGTGTGTCTCTTTTTCTTATGTAGCCATTGTAGTGTGTAAGTGGCAGTACCTCACTGCAGTTTTGGTTTGTACTTCCCTGAAGATAATGTTGAGCATCTTGTTTCGTGTTCATCAACCATTTGAATATCCTCACTGGAGAAATGTTCGGCCAGACCTTTTGCCTATTTTTAGGGTTGTCTTTTTATTATTGTAATAAGAGTTCTTCGTATGTTTTAAATACTGCTCCCTTCTCAGATACATGATTTGCAAAACTTTTCTCCCAGTCAGTGGCTTCTCTTTTAATTTCCACACGTGGTTTTTGAAGCTCAAGCATTTTTAATTGTGATAAAATCCAACATATCAAAAGAAATTTTTAATGGATCATACCTTTGGTGTTTATTAGATCTATGAATACTCTACCTAATCCAAGGTCACAAAGATTTTTTTCTCTGTATTTTAAAGTTTTAGTTTTAGTTCTTAAGACATTTAGGTTTCATATTCATTTTGATTAACTTTGTATATAATGTGAAGTAGAGTCCAAAGTCACATTTTTGCATGTGTATATCTGATCTTTGTTGAAATTTGTTGAAAGATGGTCTTTTCTCTCACTGATTTATGTTAGCAAAAGTCAGCTGTAAATATAAGGAACTCTGTATTCTCAGTTTCTTCTCTAAATTCACATGCTTCTCTCTGTGCCAGTACACACTGTTTTGATTACTGGGGCTGTTTTGAAATCAGGTAATTAACATCCTCAAATTTTATTCTTCTTTTTGAAATTGTTTTGGCTTTACTAGCTTCTTTGAATTTTCATATGACTTTTAGAATTGGCTGGTCAATTCTACCAAAAAAATTATTCTACTGGGATTTTGGTAGTGAATGTTACAGGTCAGTTTGGGGATAATTACCATCTTGACCGTTATGGTGAACAGTCCTTTTCATTTCTTGCTTAATTTATTGTTATGTCTTTGGTATGGTAATAATGGCCATATAGAATCAATTTCTGAAATAATTTGTTAAAGATTGGTACTATATCCTCTTTAACATATTTGGTAGAATTGATCGGAAATCATTTGGGCATGGACTTCTCTGTGGGAAGATTTTTATGCTTTTATATGTCTATTCAAGTGTTATTGGCTTGTTTGAATAATTTCCCAGGCTGGCCAAGAAGTGAAATTAGGTTATGGCCTATATAGTGTGAAGCTGGCACAGTTGACACTGAAACTGAATGGGTATGGAGAGTCTTGTTTGGTGAGACCAGAAAAGCTTGTGGTTTAGGCCTGTGAGGCATATAATGTCAAGGCAGCACTTAGGAATGTAATTTCAGGCTTTGTATCACAGCTGTCAATCCCCATTTCTCCCTGACCTCTCCTCCAGCCCCTGACAACCACAGGTTTCAGTCTATGGATTTGCATATTTAGGACATTTCATACAAATGGAATCATACAGTATATGGTATTTTGTAACAGATTCCCCCTCTCCCTTGGCATTATTTTCAAGGATCATCCATAAAATGTTGTAGCCTCTATCAATATTTTATTCCTTTTTATTGTTGAATAATCCACTCTATGGATAGAACACATTTTATCCATTTATCGGTTGATGGGCATTTGGGTTGTTTCCACTTTTTGACTATTATGGATAATTCTGCTGTGAACATTCATCTATGTGCATGTTTTTGTGTGGATATATTTTTTATTTCTGTTAGGTATATATACCTAGATTTGATTGTGTGTGTGTGTGTGTGTGTGTGTGTGTGTGTGTGTGTGTGTGTCTGTTAGTTTCTTTTTGTGGTGCTAAGGATTGGACCCGGGGCATTCGACTGCTGAGCTACACCCCAAGGCTTTTTTATTTTTTATTTTGAAATAGGGTCTGGATAAGTTGCTGAGGCTGATGTAGAACCTGTGATCCTCCTGTCTCAGTCTCCCAAGTACCGGGATTATAGGCGTGCACCACCATGCCCAGTTTAACACAGTTCCTTTTACTTCAAGTTGACTAGAAGAATTCTGCCCACAGGGTTCAATAAAACTCTTTTAAGAATCTTTTCTCAACATTGATTTTTTGTTGTTGATATTTAAATTCCTTTCAGGACATATTTCTTGACCTGAGTAAGTTTTTTATTACCTTTACAGTTTGCCTCTGAATATTGATTTGCTAGACAGCCCAGGCTTCTTGGAAACAACTATTGGTGATGTGATTGGGACATCAGATACTGTGGACATACCCCCCGCACTGGATGACATCAATGTAGCTGCAAGGCAGATGGGATTAGAAGAACCTGAAGTTGAATGTGAGAGTAAGTAAATGTCTAATAATAGATCAGTGATTTTTAAAAAAATTTTATCTTACTTCAAAATGAGGTATTAAATCAGTTTCTCCAAAAACATTTTATGCAGCAGTTGAATTTTTAAATTTGTTACAATAATTACACTATGCTACCTTTTTTGACTTAAGAGAACATTGAAATATTTAAGACAATGTAATTAAGACCATTACACACATGTGTCATTTATAAGTCATCAAACATATATGTTTTAATTCTTGGTTTTTATTTCTTGAGTACAAATTAGGAAGGGGAAAATGATTTCTTAGGGCACAGGATTAATTTTTTTGTTTTTTTGGGGGGGTTTTTTGGTACTGGGGATTGAACCCAGGGACATTCTATCTCTAAGCTACACCCCCAATCCTATTTTCTATTCTCTATTTTAAAACAAGGTCTCACTAAGTTGCAGAGGGCCTCACTGAGTCTAACTGTGAACCTGGATCCTCCAGTCTTAGCCTCCCAAGTACTGGGATTACAAGCATGTGCCACTACTCCTGGCACTTAAATTAATGTTTGAACATTCCATTAGCTCCTAGAAAGTACTGAGTACATGGTTATTAGATTATATTAGGTTAGAACAACATGGTACAAGAACTAAGAATACCTAGAAATGAAAAGATTGAGTGATGTGATAACTCTCCAAACATTTGAATATCTGGTATATCAAAGGGTTTATGGTGATTGGTTGGTGAATTTAGATGAGCATTTTGCAAGTGTAGGAAAGCAAATTTTATATCCATAAAAGGAAGAATTTGTTTGTTTGTTTGTTTGTTTGCCTATTTCTGACATATAATAGAAATATATACTCAGTAATGAAGGGGCTCCACATTACAGAGAGTATTCAAGCAGAACTTGAATGCTATTGAGGTGGTGGCTGAAGAAATTCTTCCATAGTGCAGGAGTTTCCTTAATATAACTTATTCAGTTTAGATTTATAACCTTTCTTAAAGTCAATCAATGAGAATAGTTAGAACATTTTTATGTTAAGATCCTCATCAGTCTTGCTATTCATTTTATGTTTTATTTTGGTTGTAATGTCAAAATCCTGATTCACATAGGTAAATAGTTACAAATAGTAACTTTTTTTAAACCAGGTTATCCTATATCTCAAGATGTTTGTTAGCCACACAGAAGCAGCAAAAGCAACTTTATTTCAACCAAAGCAAAAAATGTATTAACTTGTCAGCATAAGCCAAGGTCTTTGTGTTGTTAGCATCATGTTAAATTCAGTATCAAAGAGTCTGATGCCTGACAAAACCAGAAAAGGGGATTAAATAAATGGGTAGGAAAGCTTTTGAAAAGACCAGTGTTGAATTAGTGACTTATAGCTTTAATTGTACATTATAGATTTAATTGTACATTAAAATCACCTGGAAGGTTTTAAAAACTTCCACTGCCAGAATCTTGCCTCCAGAGATTCTATAATTACTGTATGTGAGCCCTAGGAATCAATATTTCTTGAAGGCTCTCCATCTGATTCTAATTTTCAGCCAGGGAGAGAATCCATTGGGTTAATTGATGGGCACTTTTAGAAGATCCTTTTGACCTACAGGACATGATTTCATAGTTTCTCCCTCCTTTCTAATCCTACCTGATTATATAGAAGTTATTAAGCATTCAACAACTTTTTTTCAAGTGACAGTACAAAAATTTAAACTCATATCAAATTAATTCCTGTAATATAAGATTGTTTCAGGGTGGTTAATTTAAGCAGAGTTCATTTAAAGGTAAATTGTGTTTAATGTTTTATCTCTTCAGTAAAGAACTTCATTTGTAGCCCGGTGTGGTGGTGCATTCTTGTAATCCCAGTACTTGGGGAGGCTGAAACATGAGGATCGCAGGTTCTCAGCCAGCCTCAGTTACTTAGTGAGGCCCTCTGCAACTTAGTGAGACCCTGTTTCAAAATAAAGAATAGAAAATAGAGCTGGGGGTGTAGCTTAGAGGTAGAATACCCCTGGGTTCAATCCCCAGTACCGCCAAAAAAAAAAAAGAACTTCATTTGTACTATATTTTGCAGCAAGGAAAAATATTATAAAGACAAAATACTTATCTTGCATCATACCTGATAGTACCAATAAAAAGTATGTTGAATTAATTAATGAATAAATGTATGTGATTTCATCACTTTGCTCCAGATAAGTTTAATTTCAGGCAGATTATAGTCAAGGAATGAAGATGGCAAAGTACTGAGGTTAGACATGAGCTTGAGTTAGGGTTAAAAAAGAAAAAGAAGAAGACTATGCCATTAGTGTTCTCTGCCCTTCAAACCTCTTAGATGGATAAACTTTAAGCACAGATGCTATTGAAAGTCCATATGCAGTTGCTTTTTAGGAGTAGTGCAGACATAAGGCAGTGTATTTATGGTTAATATGTAGGATCAACTCAGGTTAGTGGAGAGTTATCTGGTTATGGAAAGACTGTATATTGTGTTCTTCTGGATTCTTACTTTTAGTTGGTTTTAGTGAATATTGAGGAAAAACAAAACTTACTCTGTACCTTCACAATGTAATGGTCTCACAGACTGACAGGCAATTTTGCCTTTTTTTTCCCCCCCCAGCATTGAAAGATGCCTCAGAGAAGTTCAAACAGCTTGAGATGGAAAAGAGTCCTTTGCCACCCCCTCGATCCAACACTGATGTTAATGTCAACAGCCAGGTATTCGATCACACATCTTCAGAGCTCCCAGAAATCTTTTCTTTCAAGAGAATGCTTTCTCTTTTCTTTTGCTGGAAAATAATATCTGTCTGAGCTCTAACAGACCCTTTTTCTCATTAAAAGAAAGAAAGAAAGTTGTGTATGTTTAGGAGAGGAAGAAACTTGTACAGCAACATTAAGAATTGTAAGGTCAGCTGGTTGCGGCAGAGTCAAGAGAGTTATTTCTGTTAAACCTTTTGATTCAGCCCATTTAGTTGAAAGTCTTGCTAAAAGCTTTTTGAAATTATAGAAGGATTTGTTTGAAAGAGAGCTGCTCTGTAGTGTAAAGAAGGAAGACAGTAGAATTTCAGATGCTTCCACTTTTTCTTTTATTTCTTTCCTCTCTCCCCATCCTCTCTGAGGTTTTTGGAGGGGTGGGTGAGGTGAGGAATGCATATCAATTAAGTTAATTAAGTTACAGTTAGTTGTTAAAATTTAAATGGTTTCTTATTCCTGCAATAAATAACTTACAAGATAAGTAAAATAAATTGAATGAGATAGAAAATTTATAATTAATCATCAGCTACCAGAAGTCTCCCTTAAATAAAATAGTGAATTTTAAGTAATGATATGAAGGCACTCTCTTTTTTATTTATACACAACCAATAATGAGGTCATGCTGACTTCTATTTCTGTTTTAAAAAGAAAAAGAGAATAGATTTTCAGTGTTCTGCCATCTTTGGAGAACTCAAATTTCTTCAGAGACCAGTATAAAGTAGAAAGTGACTTCCTGCTTTCTTGCATTGTCATTATTAAAATTGTCCTTTTGGATCCAAGTCTTTTTTTTTTTTTCCTTTTATTCTAATGTTGTTTTTTTAAAATTTACTTTGTAGAAATAACATTTAGAAGCTGATCACAATTCAGAAAGGCTTTCCATTTTCTTGACCTTTCTATTACATTTATCTGTTTGCTTTCACAGTATCAGTTTGCTTGCTATCTTTGTAAGATAGGATAATGCAGGGTCAAAAACTGAAGGGTAAATTGAAAACTTTACATGATTAGTAATAGTTTATTTGAGAAAAAAGTAGTGGAGAACTGGAGTGAACCTTCTTCTTAAAGAAGAATAAAACCTGGCAAATCTTGGGAGCAGAGAAGGAGAATTTGGGCTACTTTAAAAGGGAGTTAATGGAAATCTGTTGAACAGCAACTTATTTCTTTTGTCAAATTCCCTGTATAATTTGCTGAAATGTTAATGTTAATAAGGATATGCTAAATTAATGTTGGAAGCCTTGAAAAGATGAGAAAGAAGTGTGGGCTCAGGGGGATGGAGTGGTCTGGGTAAGGAACAGTGTGCTATCAAGTAACATAAGCATTGTATTAATAAATGAATGACATCTGACTACCTTACCTTCACTGTGGCCAATCAGAGTATTCTGAAAAGTTGATTCATATTTTATTAGCATAGTACATTTTTAATCCAGGCTGTTTTCTCTACTTCTACCACCAACCATTAATGTTGGCATAAGAAATACCAATTAATTTTATTTTATTTATTTATTTTTGCGATACTGGGGATTGAACTCAGGGACATTCTACCTCCGAGCTACACCCCCAGCCCTATTTTTTTTATTCTTTATTTTGAAACAGGGTCTCACTAAGTTGCGGAGTGCCTCACTAGGTAGCTGAGGCTGGCCACGAACACGGATCCTCTGGTCTCAGCCTCCCAAATGCTGAGATTACAAGCGTGCGCCACCACGCCCGGCTTACCAATTAATTTTAGTGTTAGTCTTATTAACTCAAGTAATTTCAGGAAGAAAACCTGCTCTAAGTAAAATATATTCTGAAGCAGAATCCAGTTGTTGAGTCACTAGCTCTGAGAACAGTATAACTGAGAAAGTCTGACTAGCCACACTGTCATGAGGCTCAGATGAGCACTGCTGATGGAGTTATCCATGTCATGAGAGCCCATTGTAGAGATCTCATGTCACATCTTACCTGAGAGTTTTGCTTGGTTGGTTGGTTGGTTTGTTGGTTTTATGGTACTGGGGATTGAATCCAGGGGCATTCTACCTCTGAGCTACACACCCAGCCAGTTCTTTTTATTTTTTGTTTTTGAAACAAGGTCTTGCTTGATTGCTATCTTGCTACATTCTTGAGGCTATCCTTTAAACTGTAATCCTCTTATTTCAGCCTCCCAAATTCACTTGAAAATTTTTAATACACTGGTGATTCATTTCTACAAATGTCTTTATTGTCTACTTTTTATAAGGTAGAATAGTAAGTATTGTGTGAAATCACAGATGAATTGCAAGGTCTTGACCATTCAGAAACTCTAAATCTGTGTCCCCCAACCCCCATAGAAGTTAGTATTGAAGTGGCCATTTTCATTAACTCCTTCCTATCCTGCTCTCTTAAGCTAAGGGAATTTTGAAACGATAACAGCTGGGAAGTACAACAAAATCAGGATCTGTGAAGATTCTTGACAGGCTGGAATGATGGACTGAATTTAAGAAAATATATGCTGTCAGTCCTCACAAGTACAGAATTAGGGTAGAGGGCTAGAATATAACAGTAACGTGTAATAAATATCTGATATTCTCAAGCAGCATTCTTAACCTTCAGACCATAGGTCTACCTGTTGGGAGCGGTGAAGCTGCTGCGCCCTAAAGATGGCGACTGGAGGAAGTACCTCAGTGCAGTAAACAACTCCTAATAAGGCGTTGTGGTAAGACAGCAATGTCAGCTTATGTGCAGGCTAGCTTTCCTGACCAATTGGAGCTCAGATACGAGTCAGGTCCTGATTGGCCAAAAGCAGACATATAAGCCTCTGTTGTTCTGGGTTTAGGGGCCATTACCTGCATAAAGATCCTGTAATCTATACAGCATAAGCAATCCTGAGTAAAGCTTTTCGCAGAAGGAACCTGTTGTCGTGTGTTTTCTCCGCTAAACGGACGCAAGTGCGTGACATCTACCCATAAATAATTATGAGGAGGGTCTTAACCCCCATGAAACTGAATAGTGATTTCTGTCTTCTGTTCATTTGAGCATTTTTCAGGAAAGTGGATCCACATTTTTTTCAAATTCTCAAAGCCAGACCATAGTTCAGAAAAAAGTTAACCATAAGAACCTTAAAATAACTCTTTGTGTCTCTCCAAGGTTAAAAGATTTGTGTATGTATATATTTAGTTTAATACTTTCAGTATTTCTTTTTTTTTTTTTTTTTTTTTTGCGGTACTGGGAATTGAACTCAGGGGCATTCTACCTCCGAGCTACACCCCCAGCCCTATTTTTATTCTTTATTTTGAAACAGGGTCTCACTAAGTTGCGAGTGCCTCACTAGGTAGCTGAGGCTGGCCGCGAACCTGGATCCTCCGGTCTCAGCCTCCCGAATGCTGGGATTACAAG
>PVLC010033478.1:0-18195 GCA_004027655.1 Graphiurus murinus | reverse complement strand
TGCTGGTTCTAATACGTGGTCCAGGAGCTGGAATCCTTGACCTTTCCAATGACTATGTCAAAAGAAACTACGTAAACATCAAAGAGAAGCTGTTTTCTCTTGGATGTACTGAAGAAAAGGTACAGAAGTTTGTCTTAAGCTATCCAGATGTGATTTTCTTGGCAGATAAAAAATTTAATGATAAAATAGACTGCCTTATCAAAGAGAAGATAAGTATTTCACAAATAATTGAACATCCTCGGCTTCTGGATTCAAGCCTAAGTACTTTAAAAAGTCGAATCAAAGAATTGACAGATGCTGGCTATAACTTAAGCACATCGAACATTGCTCTTTTATCTTGGAGTAAAAAAAGATATCAAGCTAAGTTGAAAAAATTAAGTGGATAGAACAAAACGGTGGGATCTATGGAGAAGGATTATGACATCAGACCTTGAAGTTGTAAATGTTTTGGAACGTTCTCCTGAGTCTTTTTTTCGTGCTTGTGAACATACAGAAAAATCTTATGGTTGGTAGTAGGCTCAAGGATAGTCCTCCTACCTACTACTAGAGTCCTTAAAAGTGGTAGAGAGAGGCCAAAGAGGAGGCCAGAGTGATGTAATGTAAGAAAGACTTGGCCACTTTATTGGCTTTGAAGGATGAAGGGACCATGAAGCAAGGAATGCAGGTGACCTATAAAACATGGAAGTCAAGGACACTGATTCTCCCTTAGGACTCCCAGAAAAGAATGCAGCCCTACTTAACCTAATTGTTAGCTCAGACCAGTATCAGACTTCTGACCCAAAGAACCATAAGAATTAATTTGTGTTGTCTTAAGCTAATGAGTTAGTCACAAAATATGGTTCTTTCAGCATAATTTCTGTATTTCTTCTCTTATAAGAGTATTTATATTAAATTGATAATAAGTGTTTATGAAGTTCTCTAAATGTTTGGATGAAAAGCCAAGTGTAAGAATAAGATCCAAATAAAGTTTTTTGCCTAATGATTATGTTTTAAATGGTTGTCATTCCTGTATATTTATATTTTGCTGACATTTCGTCTAGTATAAATAAAAGCAAGGAACTTCTGGAGGCACTAACTTAAGAAATGACAAATTAGATCATGTCTATATCTTGAACACACAGTCAGTCTAGCTCTGAGAGAAGCTGAAGGAGAAGGGACCAGTTACAGGACCTTAATTTGGATTTTGAATTTAGTTACATAACTTTTTAGGCCTCATATGCTATCACCTATGCTTCAAAAAAGCTATTTTTTACCTTTAATAGGAACAAAATGTTTGCTTTTCCAAAGCCACTTATATGTTCAGTGCTACTCTAATAATTATCCCAAAGTATTTGGTGGCAAGCATGGCATAGTTTAGAAAATATGGCTTTTACAGAGACATTTCTTTAGATATATCACTTTATAATTTTGTGTAATTTTTTTTTTCCAGAACTGGAGATTGAACCCACAGGCATTCTACCTCTGAGCTACACCCCCAGTCCTATTTTTTACTCTTTATTTTTAAACAGGGTCTCACTAAGTTGTGGAGGGCCTCACTACGTAGCTGAGGCTGTCTGCGAACCTAGATCCTCCTGTCTCAGCTCCCAAGTACTGAGATTACAAGCATTCGCCACCATGCCTGGCTTGTGTAAATATTTTAAATTTACTAAACTTGTTTTTAAAAATTGACCTTACAGAGTCGGTAAGAAATTATATAGGGTCTGTAAGACTTCTTGTCAAAGTATCTGTTCAGTGGGTAGCTCTGAGGAAAAGTTATAGTCATATTTTTATAACAGCTTTATTGATATCTAATTCAAGTACCATACAGTTTACTCATTTAAATTGTACAGTTAAAGGTCTTTAAAATATTTGTAGGGTGTGCAACCCTTATGATCTAATTTTGGAATATATTGGTGTCTCTTAAAAGAAACCTGTACCCATTAGCATTCAATCCCATTATTTTCCATCTACCACCATAACCCCAAGAGAAATCTAATATCTGTCTCTACAAATTTACATATTTTGAACATTTCATATAAATGGAATCATATAATATGTGTATTTTAGTTCTTTTTTTCCCCATTTATGTGATCAAAATACCTGGTACAAACAACATAGAAAAGGAAAAGTGGCTTATGGTTTCAGAGGAACAGTTCATAGTCTGCAGACTCCAAGGCAGACATGTAGGAAAGCTAGTTCAATACAATGGCATTTGGAAACAAAAAGAGATAGGAAGCAACCAGGGACAGATCCAATTACCAAGGCCACACCCAAAGTGACCTACCTCCTTCAGCCATGCCCCTTCTGCCTAAATTACCACCTAGTAAATTCATTTAAAATTATTAATTCTTTAGTCATATCACCCACCCACTGATGAGGTTAGAGCCCTAACTCAGTTATTTCACTTCTAAATATTATTTCATTGAGGACTTGTTTTCAACACAGCTTTTTGGAGGACATAAGTGAGGTGGGCAGAGGAGGTAAAAGCAGATCATGAAGTTTATACCTGGGGCTGACAAATTATATGACAATAGTTGTAAGCACTCAAGGAGAATATAGGATGAACAACACTTCATTGGATGGAATGGGTGAAGGAGAGGCAACTTTTGTAGAGAAGTGCTTGAAGAATGTCAGTGAAGATTAACCTGTCTTTAAGGTTTGACTAATTAAAGGAGAGTTAGTTTCTTAAGTTGGATTATAAAAGGTTTAAGTACTATTTTTTGGTCATAAGTGAAAAGAAAAATTCATGTTTTTAATAGGAAAAGGAGAAAATAAAAAAAATAAGCTTGAGAATCTTACCTTCCAGACATAACATTTTGGTGACTCTTCCTGTTGCTTTGCAGAATATTTATACATACATACATACATACATACATACATATATACATACATATTTTTCAGTATTTAATTATAGAATTAAGTATTCACCTATTACATGGTTTTTAATGATTGCATGAAATTTTATTGTTTGAATCCACAGATTCCCAAACTTACTGGCTTATCACTGCCCTTTCAGAAAAAAATTTACTCAGCATCTCTCTGAGCATTTCCATTGCCCCCTTATTTTTGTTCAATACCACAGTTATACCTGAGGCTATTACCACCCTTCTGGATCCTTCCAGCTCTACCCCCTGGTGGTAGTGGCATACTTAATAAATTGGCATACTTTATAAATTAAAAAAATAAATTTGCTCTAGAAAATATAAATGTTTAAAGTATTGCATTGAGCTGTTTTCTAAAAGTCCTATGGATCTACAAACCTTCATTTAAAAAAGTGGAAACCATTTGTGCATTTTAAATTACTGGCACAAATTTAAGGACTTTCAAAAAACTAAGCATTGGAACAATATCAAAGATTAAAGAGAAGAAAGTAAGTTTCGTCATAATGAATTTAGCAGGTAAGAATATAAAATAAGGATCTAAGTTTTATTGAATTATTAAACTAGCCATTTCTCTCCTTAAATAATGATTCCTAATTCTGGGGGAAGGCAATAGTCTCTGGCTAACTATCCAATAATACAGCTTTTATGTAAAATTTTTGACTACTGGCTCCTTTTTTACTGTAATACCTCATACTTCATATCCAAAAGTATGGTCTAGTAGAGATCTAGGGAAGAGTCTATTAATGGTAGAATGCTGGCCACAAGCTTTGATAATAGTTATTGTTACAGAGTGCAGGAAAAGCTTGGCACTGTGTAGGCTAGCAGGACTATTACTAATGGATTTTGGAAAGAGATATTAGCAGGAGTGCAGTTGCTCAACATTGAGAGGAAGGGGATGATCTATAACTCAGTCATCCTGGTCCTCCAGGGATTATCTCTGGAAGACTGGTCCTGCGTCTGATTGGTTACCAGGTGAATTAGGAGATGGGTTTTCCATGTAAATTATCCACCATGTGCCCAGACTGACACTAGAAAATATGTTTAAATGGTCATGACTCGGATTATGCCCTATTTTATGTGGAATCTTAAGTCTGAGCTGTGGTGATAGGATCAGTTTTTGAGGAGCTGGGGAAGGTACTGAATGTCATTACCAGGGGAGAATGTTGTAACTGTGTTTCTGTTATCTCTTCAAACGAACCCTTGCCTCTACTCTCTTGTTTTTTTTTTTTTCAAGATAGCTGAAATCTACCATTTTCTTTTCATACTTTTTCTTTTTTAATTCACAAAGATTAGTTAAAGAAACCAACATGCATATAGTTTTTTTTTTTTTTTTTGGTTATGACTTAAACCACATTCTTGGCAGGGACTTAAAGCCTTTATATTAGTTTCTGAGTGGAATTTGGTGCAGAAATAGAAGACATACTGATGGAATCTCACTCTTTCAGTTTTACTGTTGATATGACAGTGTTTGGCATTTGTTTTTCCTTAATAGAAATACCATGTAAAGGTTAATGAGTTTATGTAAGTGAATTGCTTTGTGTTAGTTATTATTTTTTGTATGTGTGTGGTACTGAGGATCAAACTTGGGGCCTCATGCATGCTAAGCATGTACTCTATCACTAAGCTGCATCCCTAGCCCCTAATTATGAAAAAATTTAATATGGTGGTATGAGTTCTTTTATTTCCATTTTGAATATGCAGTGCCGCCTTCACCAGCTTTCAAGTTACCTTCAATTTATGCCCACCATGGTTGTCTATTTTTCTTAAAATTCACAATGAAAATGAATTTATACTCTGATAATAATATATAACCATTATAAAAGTCCTTGAACAACAATAAAAGACCTTAAATCTATCACAATGTTGAGGAAATATCATTTTATTCTTGGTTTACAAAGATTTTTGTTTATTAAAATCAAGGAAGAATGAGTAAATGGTGATTTTTGAAAAAATCATCTCTTATTCTTTTATTTTTTTATTTTTATTTTTCAGCACAGATTTTTATATGTTTCTTGAGTAATCTCTTATTCTTTTAATGAATGACATTAGTGAATTTCTTCATATCATCTTTTTTTTTTAACCAAAGAATGCAATATTTAATTTACCAATAATCTTACTTAGGATTTTTCATTAGTGTTCATAAGGGAGATTAGTGGCAACTTCACTACATATTGTTCCCCTCTTTAATTAGAAAGTTTTGGTGGATAGGTTATTTGTATTTTAGGAGTGAAGAGGTTGCCACTTTGTTAGACTTTTGGATCAGGATTATGTTAGCTTCATAAAATAAATTTGGATGCATATTTTTTTCACTATACTTGAAAACTGGGAATTATCTATTTCTTTAAAATTTGGTAGAACCTGTTTGTAAAATAATCTAAGCATAGTGTCTTGTTCAGGATAGAACCTTGACAACAGTGCTGAGTTGTTTTGAAGGCTTATTTAAAAGCTTTCAACTTGTATCTTTTTGGTAAAAATCAGTGTAAAGCTCTCTCCTAGTTAATGCATTTTAATATATACAGCAGCAGATACTGTGCTGAATGAAAGAAGTCAGACAAAGAGTACAATCTATATAATTCCAGTGATATGAAATTCTAGAAAATGCTCCCTACTCTGTAGTGACAGAAAGCAGATCATTGGTTAGTGGGATTGGAGTGGTCAGATGGAGGCAGATATGGAGAGTCTACAAAGGAGTATAAGGAAACTTTTGGGAGTGATATATATGTTAATTATCTTGATTATGATGGTTTTGTAAGTATATATGTATGTCAAAATGTATCCAGTTATATATTTTAAATATATGTGGTTTAGTATATTTCTTTTTTTGGGGGGGGGTGTACTGGGGATTGAACCCAGGACATTCTACCTCTGAGCCACACCCCCAGCTCTATTTTATTTTTTATTTTGAAACAGGGTCAGTCTGGGCGTGGTGGCACATGCTTGTAGTAATCCCAGTACTTGGGAAGCTGAGACAGGACAATCACAGGTTTGAGACCAGCCACAGCTACTTAGTGAGACTCTCTACAACTTAGTGAGACCCTGTTTCAAAATAAAGAATAAAACATAGGACTGGGGATGTAGCTTAGAGGTAGAATGCCTCTGGGTTCAATCCCCAGTTCTGAAAACAAAACAAAAAAAAAAAAAAGAAAAGAAACAGGGTCTCACTAAGTTGGGGAGGCTGGCTGTGAACCTGGGACCCTTCTGTCTCAACCTCCCAAGTAACTGGGATTAAAAGTATGCACCACCATGCCTGGCTAGTGTACTTCATTTATACTTCAGTAAGCTTGAATAATTTATCCATTTGACACCGACTTTAAAATCCATCATTATCTGATAATACATTCCACATGTCTGTATGTGTATGTTTCTAGATCCTCTTCAACTCTCTTAAATAAATGTATTTGACTTTATATTTCTATATCTATGTCAAGAATTGACAGTGTCAATAAAGGTATTGGGAATCAATCTAGAAAAAAATGTTGATATTCATACTCATACATCAGGATAAGCTCTGAATAGAGCAGTCATGAGTCCTGAACCACTCAACCTCCTGCCTTGGCTTTACCCTTAAATGACCTATACTGCAGCAAGGCCATGGCATTAATTAGATACTGGGCCTAATTCAGCATCTTTTCATTCTGGAGGCTCTTCCTGGTACTGGACTAGTACCAATAGGCTGAATTTATCCAGAGAGCATTGCACCTTGCTTTGCTTTTACTATTCTTGGAGTGCAGATAAAGTTAGACTTTGATCTTTCTGTCACAAGAAAACAAGGACTCTTGTGAAGCTCCTTTCCTGGTGGGGAACTGGTGTGTTTCTTTAATTAGTAAACTGACTGGATTTACTCTCAACAGCCACACACAGCTCCTTTTCTAATAAAAGTAGGATGCAGAGACCCTAGTTGGAGGCATTTCTTTCCTTTTGTATTCCTGTAGTTAGGAAGCACTGTTTGTCATGTTACACCCTAAATATTAACTAAAATGTCTATGACAAAATTAATGTGCTTAGATCCACATCACCCCATTCTGCATACTATATATGAATGTACCTCTCAGCACTGCTCAGCTTCATCAGAATGCCTGTTTATTATGACTAAAGTTGTATAACTGCAGTTGATAGAAGTACAGTACACATGGTTATGCATTATCAATTTTGCTTAATATGATAAACTATTTGCATTAAAGTTTAATGTGCAATGAATAACTGCTAATAAAGTTAAAAATTATATGAATTACATATTACTGATGAAAGGATTAAAATTAGGTCTCAATAACTCTGGGTATACTTGTGCACAGAACTGCATGAACTGCTGGCAAAACTGTGGACAGAGGTTTGCCTGTACAGTTTCCTCCTCCTCCTCCTCCTCCTCCTCCTCCCCCTCTTCTTCCTCCTCCTCTCCCCTCCTCATCCTCCCCTTTATTATTATACTAAAGATTGAACCAAGGGGCATTCTACCCTACCCCTGAGCTATACCCCAATCCCTATTTTATTTTACTTTGAAACAGACTCTTGCTAGGTTACTGTGCACTGGCTTCAAACTTGTGATCCTCCTGTCTCAGCCTCCCAAGTATTGTGGTTACTTGGCTGTTTGTCTTTCTGTAGGTGCTCTTCAGATATTAAGTAAATTAGCTCTTTGACTATAATAATGCTTAAATTTTTTCCTCCTAGATTTTAACTTTTTAATGGCATTTTTCTATGTAGAATGTTTTAATTTGCATATAATTGGATTTATTTATCTTCTTTCATGGTTTAAAAAGATTTCCCCATTCTAATATAAAATAATTTACCCATGTAAAATAATTTACCCATCTTTTATCCTGGTGGTTTTATGATTAAAAATTAAAATTCGATCCATCTCAACACAATTCATTGAATAATAATTTTTCTGTCTTGATAAATATTTGTTTCATTTCTGTACTATATCTGTGGTACACATTATTTATTTGAGTGTATATATGTGTGTGAATGTGGCCTACAGTAGCATTTAAGGTTTTTTTTATATAGTTCTGACATTTTTCTTCTTAAACTATTACTAGGCATTTTATCTTATTATTATAATGAGACTTTTATTATATTACATTTTATAACATGCTGTTTGTATATAGGAAGACTACTTATTTACTCATTTTATCTTAATTTTTTTACCCATACTCTTTTTTTTTTTTTTTGCGGTACTGGGGATTGAAATCAGGGGCATTCTACCTCTGAGCTACACCCCCAGCAGCCCTATTTTTTATTCTTTATTTTGAAACCGAGTCTCACTAAGTTGCGGAGTGCCTCACTAGGTAGCTGAGGCTGGCCGCGAACCCGGATCCTCTGGTCTCAGCCTCCCGAATGCTGGGATTACAAGCGTGCGCCACCACGCCCGGCAACCCATACTCTTTTCTCATCTAATTATTATATTGGCTGATACCTCCATAGCAATGTTAAATAATTGTGCTAATTATAGACATTCTTTTCTTTAATTTTAATAGAAATATGCCTGGTGTTTTTCAAATAGGCATGATGTGTGATTTATAAAATTATGTGAAACAACTGTTTATTTCTATTTTATTGAGAATTCTTTAAGTGAAGATGAGATGCTGAATTTGATTGTGTGCCATTTTTTGAATCTGTGGGGATAACTATGAGCTTTCTTTTCAGTTGACTAATATGATGGATTATTCCATTTGGGCTCTTGTATAAAAATATAATAAACTGGGTAGCTTAAAAATAACAGATTTTTTTTTCTTACAGTTGTAGATGCTGGAAAGTACAAGGTCAATATGCCATTCGATTTGGTATCTGGTGAGGGCATTTCCTCTGCTTTGTGGGTGGTACGTTCTAGCCATGTCTTCACATGGAGAGAATGAAACAAGCTTCTCCTGGCCTCTTTCATGAGGGTATTTAATTTCATATGTGCTCTCATGACCCAGGCATCTCTGAAAGTCCTCACTTCTTAATACCATCACTTTGGGGATTAGGCTTCAGCATATGAATTTTGGAGACACACATATTCTGACCATAGCAATTATATTCATATATTTGTTAATAATGAGTATGTTACTAGCCCTGGTATGAATTTAGCTGGCCAGAGTATATTTTTTAAATGTGCTGCCATATTTTGGTAATGATTTAATAGTAGATACTTATAATTAGGTTTTCCTGTAGTTTTCTTTTGTTCTATATATATTGGATTTTGGTATCCATGTTTGGATTTTAATAGCATGACCAACTTTGTTTTGTCTATCTTCTCATTTACTTACTGTCCCTCCTTTCATACAATTTTGAAGTAAACTTAAGAAATTACATTTTCATGTATAACTGTTTCAAATGTATCTTTACAAGTAGTTAAGTCTGGCCCAGTGGCACTTGCTTTAATCCTAGTACTTGGGAGCCTGAGATAGGAGGATTGCAGGCTCAGCAACATAGTGCGACCCTCCACAATTTGGTGAGACCCTCCTTGTTTCAAAATTAAAACATAAAATAGGGTTGGGAAGTGTAGCTCAGAGGTAGGATGCTTCTGAGTACAATCCCCAATACCACACACACACACACACACACACACACACACACACACACACACACAGTAAGTAATTAATAAATACCATTGCAGTTACTTTAATAGTTTCATCTATGAAACTACCTGGGCTTGGTGAGTTTTGATGGAAGAAGATCTCATATTAACAATATTCCGTTAATGATAATTGGTCTATTTAGATTTTCTGAAGACAACTTTAATAATGCTATGTTTTCTAAACAAGTTTGCATTTTAAGATTTATTTTTCAGGAACTTCAGCAAACAAAGGAGTCTACTACTCTTTCAATATCCTAAAATTCTGTATTATTTCTACAATTTTAAAAATATAATTGTGCTTGCTTTCTTTTTTTCTTTGTTAGCATCGGTTATGGGCAGAATGTGTTCCTCCAAAATTCATATGTTGAGATTCTAACCCCTAATGTGTTAGTATTGGGAGCTAGACCTTTAGGAGGTAATTTAGGTCATGAATAGGATTGGAAGCTTATAAAAGAACCCAGAGAGCTATCTCTTATTCTTATATTTGCTGATAATGAATATTTGCCTGATAAGAATTGAGCTGGCCAGAATATATTTTTTAAATGTGCTGCTATATATTGTTTGTTAATGATTTCATAGTAGATATTTATAATTAGATTGATCTGTAGTTTTTCTTTGTACCATATATATTGGAACAAATTCCAATCTGTGTGAGGATATAGGGAAAAGCTGGAGCCTACAACCTGGAAGAAGGACTTCACTAGGACCAAATCATGCTGACACCCTAATCTTAGACTTTCAGGCTCCAGAACTGTAAGACTGTTGTTTACAAATTACCTAATCTATGACATTCTGTTATATCAGTCTAAACTAAGACAGAATCACTAATGTTTTATCTAATCTAATGTATTTATATTAAAAACTGATATAAAAATATGTCTGCCATTTTCCTTTTTTTTTGCGGCACTGGGGATTGAACCCAGGGGCATTCTGCCTCTGAGTTACACCCTATTTTTTATTCTTTATTTGAAACAGGGTCTCACTAAGTTGCAGAGGGCCTCATTAAGTAGCTGAGGCTGGCCATGAACCTGCAATCCTCCTGTCTCAGCCTCCCAAGTACTGGAATTACAAGTGTGTGCCACCACATCTGGCTCTTTTTTTTTTTATTTAATTCTTCCAGCTTTTTATCTTCTTTCTGCTCCTTAGGTTTATTTTATTGTCCTCTTCTAGGATTTTAAATTGAATGTGTCATTCATTCATTATGATTCTTTATTGATCATTAATATGAATCTATAAGCTATGTATATTCCTCTGAATACTGCTTTAACTACATCTCTTAGGCTTTGGTATTCAATGTTTTTATCATTTATTTTCTAGATATTTGTCAAGAATAGTGAAAGGTCTGAGACCTTTGAGTAAATGGTAAAAAGGAGAATTGTGAAAAGTCTACTTGAAAGCTATGATGTAGCTTGCTACCATTTCATAGATGCTAGTAGGAGATACGAGACTCCTGGGTCAGAGATAAAAGACTGTTTATTACTCACAGAAGTAACAACAGCTAGAAAACTAGTATTTGTATCTGTTCCCTGAGCTCAACTTTCCTCATGAAGATGAAAAAGGGGCCAGTCAACATCTGTGCACACACAATGAGTTGCATTACAAGAATAAAAACCTGAGCTTAGGAAATTTGAAACTTTTATTATGATTAGTAAGCCTGGTTGTCCTTTGAAGCTCCAGATGGAGATACTTTATATTCTAAGGCTATCCACTGTACACACATCTTTGGAAAGACTGCACAAAGGAAGTTAGTGCCTTTGCTTACATGATGTGCAGAAATATGAGAGATTCATAGAGAATTGCTTCCCAACAACATTCACTCCTTGTTTCTACATTGTCTTGGGCTTCTAGTGATTTTGCCCATAAGGGTGCCGCTCTACTTAATCCAAACAGATGTGTAACCAAATCCATTCACTTTGTCTCATATAAACTCATGCTTATCAACAGAACTCAAAGAAGCACAATGAGGCATTTGTAGTTTTGACCTCAGCCATTCATGCCCCTCAGGCTTTTGGACTCAGCTCCCATAAACCATAGGTCTGCCTTACAAACCAAGTCATTTTTCTCCTTTGGTTTTTATATTGACTTACCTACCACACAACTTCAATAATTATCAATTCATAATAAGATTAGCAATTTATTTCAGTTTATATGTATCACTACCTACTCCTATATAACTTATTTTGATATCATATAATAATTTAACTATAAATCTAAGTAGGTATATCCAAAAGATGATAATTGTTAAAATTTGTTTATTAAGTTTAAATATATTTAAGTCAATGTTTTTATGTATTTATTTAAAAAGTTTTTTTGGTACTAGGGATTGAACCCAGGGGCATTCTACCTCTGAGCTATACCCATAGACCTATTTTATTTTTTATTTTGAAACAAGGTCTTGTAAGTTCCTGAAGCTGTTCTTGAACCTGTGATCCTCCTGTCTCAGCCTCCCAAGTACTGTGATTACAGGTTTGTGCCACCATGCCTGACTCAATGTTTTATACATACATACATATATACTTATATGTATGTGTATGTGTATATGTATATACATATGTATATATCTCAAAACCACCATCACATCTGAAACATTAATGATTTCTGGTTGCTGTGCCTGAAGTGTGGCCTTTATTTAATTTAGAATTTATTGAATTTTTAATTTTATATCTTGATGTATTTTCCTTGGAAAATAATCAAATATTTTCTCTTTGGATTTTCTTTTTGCCCTATTCTCCCTCTTTCCCTTCTTCAATTTCAGTTACCAAGGTGGTACCTTTTCTCACTCTATCAGTTATGTATCTTAACCTCTTTTCTCTCTTGTTTATCCTTTTGTCTCTTACTTCATTTTGAGGTACTTTTATGACATTTGATATTTACTAATTCTCTCTTAGAATGTATTTCATTTGCTGTTAAACATTTCAATTAGTGCATTTAAAATTTTTAGAAGGTCAGGCGTCGTGGTGCATGCTTGTAATCCCAGCATTTGGGAAGCTGAGACCGGAGGATCCCAGTTCGTGGCCAGCCTCAGCTACCTAGTGAGGCACTCCACAACTTAGTGAGACCCTGTTTCAAAATAAAGAATAAAAAAATAGGGCTGGGGGTGTAGCTTGGAGGTAGAATGCCCCTGAGTTCAATCCCCAGTACCACAAAAAAAATATTAGAATTTACTTTTGTGTATATCTTTCCAAAAGAATTAAAGTTAGAATACTATAGTGACACACACACACACACACACACACACACACACACACACATATATATATATATATATACACCCATGTTTATAGCAGCACAGTTCACAATAGTTAAGTTATGGAACCAACCTAGGTGTCCATCAATATATGAATGGATAAAGAAATGTAGTATATACACACAATGGAGTTTTACTCAGTCATAAAGAACAAAAATTTGTCATTTATAAGAAAATAGATAGAGATAGAGAACATTATGCTAAGTGAGATTAGCCAGACTCAGAAAATGAAGAGCCACCTGCTATATCTCATATGTGGCAGTTAGAAAATAGAAAAGAAAAGGGACTTCATGAAAACAAAGAGAGAAACTAGTAGAATAGTGGAAGGGTAGACTAGGGGAGGGAGGAAGGGAGAGGAAAAGGCTTGAGGAAGGAAATCGACCAAACAATGCTGTGTTTGTATAAGAATGTATCACTAGCAATTGCACTAGTGTGTATGGGAAGGGAGGAGAGGAGTTGGGGGTGGAGAGAAGCACACCAAGAAAAATTGTGTGTATATATGAATATATCACTTTGAATCTCACTACTATGTATAAGAACAATGCACCAACAAAAATTTAAAAATTAAAAGAAATTTAAGTTTATGGTTCTCTGCTAAAATCATCATCCTTGTGTTTTTTTTTAATTTTTTATTTATTTATTTTTTTGTGGTACTGGGGATTGAACTCAGGGGCATTCTACCTCCGAGTTATACCCCCAGCCCTATTTTTTAGTCTTTATTTTGAAACCGGGTCTCACTAAGTTGTGGAGTGCCTCACTAGGTAGCTGAGGCTGGCCACGAACCCGGATCCTCCGGTCTCAGCCTCCCGAATGCTGGGATTATAAGCGTGCGTCACCACGCCCGGCTCATCATCCTTGTTTTTTAATTTCCTTGAAGATATTAAAACAATTATTTTTCCAACATTTTATTATGAAAAATTTCAAACATACCAAAAGCTGAAATAATTTTACAGTGAACATCTACCTCTCACCTGTATTATACCACTAACATTTTACTATACTTTCTTTATTGCATACCTATCTATCCATGTACACCTGGTGGTTACTTCAAAGTCCATGTCTGATATCTGGAGCCATATTTTTGGTCTGTATTTTGTTTTAGCTTTCATACATGTTGTCTTGTTTCCTTCCTCATGTGATTGAGTATTTTTTATTATGTGCCTGACATCATATTTACCAAGTTTTAGAAATTATTTGAGACATAGAATAATGTTAACTTTTTGTATAGAAGATTTACTTTTATTTATGTCAGATGTCAGTGGGTACTAGCAAACTGATTTACCTCAATCTAATTTCAGGGATTAGGACAATTCAAAACGGGAAGGTCTGTGTAGTTTAGGTTTATGTTTACTTCTGGGGTATCTTCCATTTTGTACTGAACAAAAAATGAAGAGTATTCATCAATCGTCCTTTCCCTTTAGGCTCTGTAGTTTAGTTTCCACTCCTAGGCTGGTGCTGTCAAAAGCCCTGTGTGGCCTGTGAGCTGCCCCTTTCAGAATCATTGAATGTTCCTAGAGAGTCAGTACTTTCAAAACAAGCAAAGCTCAACTTTCAGAAAGAGGACCCAAATCCTATACACTACATTAATTAAAAACAGAACTCTTCTTTAAAGAGAGTTATCCCATATATATTTAGTTATATGGCAGATATTTTTGGCCTTTACTCAAACATTACATTTTAGGTTATACTTTCTGTGTTTATTGCTTTTAAAAAATTTTACCATGCTGGGTGTGGTGGTGCATGCTTGTAATCCGAGTACTTAGGAGGCTGAGACAGGAGGATCACAAATTTGAAGCTGACCTCAGCAACTTAGTGAGACCCTGTTTCAAAATAAAAAGTAAAATAGGGCTGGGAGTATAGCTCAGAGGCAGGGTGCCCCTGGGTTCAATCCTCAGTACAAAAAAAAAAAAGTTTACCATATGGTTAGCATTGTGTGTTGTGTTTTTATTAAAAAAACAAAAAACAAAAAGCAAAAAAGACCTCCTTTTAGCTATAAATTCTTTGTAGCTACAAATTAACATTAAAATCTTATTTTCTAAGGGAAGGGGAGGGGTAAAGAGTGAAGTTCAGTGAAAGAATTACTACTGATGATGTGTACATATATGAAAATACCAATGTCAATTTCAGTACTCTGTATGGGGAAAGGGAGAGATGGGCAGGTAGTGGGGTGGGGGTGGAGTGGGGGATGATCAAGTACTATGTGCATGTATGTCACTGTAAACATGATTTACATTATGAAATACTATAATACACCAATAAAACTATATAAAAATCTTACTTCTGAGTCTTAAGTCATAGTTTCTTCACTCATCAGTTGGTATAATAGTCTACTCTCTGAGTTTTGAGAGTTGATTACAATAATCTAATAATTTATCATACTGCTTGGCATATGGTAAACCTGTTATAAATGTTGGTTCTAGAGCTTATATTACAAGTAAGTGAATGACAAAACCATAGAACATGGAGAAAAGAAGACTGAAAAGAGAAAGGGAGAGTAAAATTTCCTTTCATCTCCTGCTCTTGGTGAGGTTTCTTCGGGTCCACCCTCTCCTTCCATGCCATCTACTCAGTTTCCATATCGAAGATCCTGGCTTGGTCTTCACAGTAGACCTATCATGAAATAGCTGGAAAACCTGAGACTGGGAGTTCCTCTGAAATATATTTGGCAGGAAAATTAATTGACATAATTTTTGTTCTTACCAGCATCCCCAGATGTGTTATGTTCTAATTCTGGGCTTCCTGGCTTCAGAGTGTTTTAAACAGCCTTTATTTGGTAGGAATGAAAAATAATATGGATGAAAATGGGAGTTTCTTCGCCCCTGGAATAAAACTCCACCACCCAGCATTTGTTTTGGGAGTAGAGATGTGGGGAGAGGGTGGCAGTGGGAGTATGAAGGTGTGGAGGTTTATTGGGGAAGGCAGAAGAAATCGAGAGGAGTGGAGTTAGCTTTACAGAGATGGCGGCCAATCTAGTGGCTGCTTTGTGAATGGTTGAAACCTGTCCTCCTTCTTTTGTAGTGAAGTCTTCAGATGGGGAGGTGAGATTGGACCATATTGCTACTGGGGACCATGAGCATTTCAGATGTCCTGGAAAATGACTTAAATGATCCCTGGCACAAAAGGATGGTGTGGGCCATCTTTGCATGGACTGGCAGTCCTAGGCAGAGAAGGAGAGATTTACCCTGTTTTCTAGGGTACCACCCTGCCCCCCCATTTTGGGAGTGTGAATGAAAAGGAGAAAGTAGTCTCCCAAATGAATGTTGGGATATCTTGGTACCCCTGGCTAATAAGGGTAGAGCCATATTTTTTTTTTTCCTGAGTACAACATAGCCACTTATTGTGACCTATTTTACCCTTAAATGTAAAACAAATTCATACCTCTTTTTGTCCCTCCAAAACTATTGTTATCATCCAGGTGTACTTTTGTCTGTCTCAACTTTATGTAAATTAAAACAAGATGTGGAAGATGAATTTAGGAGAGTTCTTTTATCCCCTAACTTCTTTGTTAGTAGATATAAAGCTGTTAAGGAAATATCAAAAGGATACACAGGAACAAAGGAGGAGGCTGACACTGCTATTCTGTGATGCAGAAGACCAGGAGGAGAAGTGAAGCCTTGGTAGGAACAACAGGTAGTAGCAATTGAAGGGAATCAGAACAATCCCAGAGCTAGTGGAAGAAAGATGGTGAGTGTGGCCTGAAGTGTATGTTGGAAGGAGACTTAACCTAGACACTATCTCACACTTTTACCCCTTGGACCCAGTCTACAACCTCATCACCTCTTGATGAATTCTCTCTCTCTCTAGAACCCTGGGTGTTCATCAGCTTTCCATTGTTGTGACAAAATACCTGAGATAATCACACGAGGATAAAAGATTTACTTTCGCTCACAGTTTCTGAGGTTTCAGTCCATGTTCTCCTGGTCCTGTTGATTTGGGCCTGTGACAGCACAGTATGTCATGAGAGGAGACCTATTTGCCACATGGCAGCAGGGAAGCAAAGAGGGAGAGAAGATATTGGCATCCCAATATGCCATTTAAGGGCACATCCTCAGTGACCCAACTTCTTTCCACTAAACTCCTGTCCCCAAAGGTTCCACTATCTCCCAGTAGTGTCACAGGCTGGTGACCCAAATATTTAATTCTTAGCCCTATGGGGGACATTCCAGACCCAAACTATAACATCCCGGCTCTAGATGATAGTGGCCAACACTGGTGCCTTGTATTTAGGACAAGGAAGTCCAACTCCTATTGCCCAGTGGCAACAGAGATTTGCAAGAGAGTGAGGAAGATATTCCTGGGAAGCTGTGTTACAAGCATAAAGGGTTGGGCTTCCTAATGAACACAGTATGCATATTGTTCTATAGCAGTATTTAGCACAGGTGCATTTTGATCCTATTAAACTATTAGTACAACTATGTGGTGGAGTAAATAGGCTTTTATGGCCTTTCCTAAGCATCTAACCATTGTGAATAGCATTGTTTCTATGGTAAAATGCTTTTAAAATCCCACAATAGACTAACAAAAGAACCTTAGAATGCCATCTGTTTGTAAGTTGGATTGGCCTGGTTGGGTTAAAGAAGCCCACCCTGTTCTTCAGCTTTCACGTCTGCCCCTGTACAAAGAAGGCAAAGTCTTCTATAGTGACAGACAAGCCATACACTCTGAGTTTTAAAAAAGATAAAGATTAGTTCCTTGAAGGAGAGCCTGTATGATTTAAGACAGGCCATATTTAATGAAATGTGGCATTAAATGGGTCTGCTTTAAAGGAGACAGTTCGTATAAAGTTCTCTACTATTATCAGGCCATCTGTGTTTACTTTTGTGTGAAACCAAAAGTTTCAGTCATTTTGGATAAAAAATGGCATTGCTCAGTGTGATAAGGGGTGTGAAAAGTAAAGAGTAAATCAAAATGAGGGTTTTAGTTTTTTACTGGTTGCCATTTTCAAAAACTGAAACATATAGAGTCAAAAGCAAGGTAAAGAGGTTGACAGTTTAGTCATGTTTTATGTAACACTTGTTTTTCTTTTACATGAACACATTATACCATCCATCAGGATAAATTAATATGTCTTGGACCTTTAAAAATCTGTGAAAAAATAATTTTAATGGTTCCAATAACAGCTCTAGATGAATGCTGGAAAACAGATATTCCAAACTGTCAAATAGCATATGTATTGCTTGGCGCTGTTATAACTGCAAGTAAATGCTGCTTTTGTATGAAGTTTCCTTGACTGCCAATGGAAGAACTGTAACACATTTATTGCGAGCAAAATTGGAATGAGAATGAGACATGTTAGAACAGAATGGCAACTAATTCCTTCTTGCCAATTGGACTGGATTAAAATAATAAATCATTAGGACAATAAAAGGTCTTGGTTAAAAGGAAGAATAATTTAAAGACATTTTAAAAATGACACATTCATACACATGTTGCTTATGATACAGAAATTTTATTTAAAAATTTGATTTTCTTATCATGTGGGGGAAGAGAATTAGACCCCATTGTAAATGTATATGTTAAGTGGGGGGAAAAAA
>PVLC010033477.1:0-17497 GCA_004027655.1 Graphiurus murinus | reverse complement strand
GTGGTGGCACACGCTTGTAATCCCAGCATTTGGGAGGCTGAGACCGGAGGATCCGGGTTCGCGGCCAGCCTCAGCTACCTAGTGAGGCACTCCGCAACTTAGTGAGACTCGGTTTCAAAATAAAGAATAAAAAATAGGGCTGGGGGTGTAGCTCGGAGGTAGAATGCCCCTGAGTTCAATCCCCAGTACCGCAAAAAAATAAAAAAATAAAAAATAAAATAAAATCATGGTGATGAAAAGTAAAAACATAAAAATGCAGAGAGGACAGATGGGAGAAAATGACAGAGGCAATGAGAGCAAAATGATTCTGAGTTAACTTCTAAAATGGTCCAACACTTAGAAATAAGGCAGAAGATATCTGCAAGGAGTAATCAGATAGATGGATAACCCAGAGTTTTATATTATGATATTCAAAGGGAAAAATACATTTCAAAAAGTAATATCTGCAAAACTTGTAAATACTGCTAAGAATTAAAGGGAGCTTAGCATGAATAAATGGATATTGCACTTAGTATTAATGAAGTCATTTGTAATTCTCATAAGCTTATCTTTATGTATTGAAGGGGTTAAATCTTAATTTTCATAAAAAATGGGTAGAAATTGGGAGAAAGGAATTGAAAATGTCAATTCTTTTTAGGTTTCAATGTAAAATGTGGCAGAAAAGTAGATAATCCACTGGAAATGGATATCAGAGCACAATGTTTGTTGGCTTATTTGTTTTTGGCAAAACTAGATATGTTTGATATATAAATGAGCATTACTCTAATTAGCAAGAAATTTTGTTTAATCAGATCTGAGGTAAGAGACAATTTTATACATGTTTTATAGGGATATATTGCTAATGAAAGTGTGATAAAATACAGGAATGAAATATTTGGGGAAATAGAGAAAGAATTCTATTTAGAGCACAAGTGAGGGTTAAACCTTTGATAGAAGCAGGAATATTTCTCTGTTTAACAAGAGGAAAGGTCACTTTTTTAGTGAGGATAATACTTTTAATGCTTTTCACCATAGATTATGTATGCACACATTTTATACATTATATTCTTTTACATTCTATAAATGGAAAAACAAAAATAAGAGAACCCAAAGAAAATATAAAAGAATATATAGACCTTGAAGGAAGCACATGTTCTGTAAACATGACACTCAAGACAGAGAACAGAAGGGATTTTAAAATGATGGTTTAATTTCATTTTCCTACTTGATTGAATTAATGGAATTCCTCTACTGGGTATATATTCAAGGAAAATAAAATCAGTATGTTGAAGAAACATATCCATTTGCATATTTATTGCAGCACTATTCACAATAGACAAAATTTGGAATAAATTTGGGTGTCTATCAATGAATGGATGAGTAAAAAAAATTGTAGTATGTGGGATATTATTCAGCTGTAACAAATTTCATTCTGTGGTTTTTAAAAACATGGGTATAAAACTAGAGGACATTATATAAATAAAATAAATTAGGCACAGAAAGGCAAAAACAAAACCTTTCACTATCCTATGTATAAAACAGACAATAGAATAGTATTACTTAGTAAAGCTGTTGTGAAATCAAACAAAACAAAGTATATAAAGTACTATCACTAAGTTTGGGAATGGTTGGCACTTCATTATTATTCATATTATTTATTGATTGAATAACTAAAAAATCAAACCATCTATATCCAAGTACTACTAACAAAGCTAAAAGGTAAAGACAAATTGAGAAAAAAATTTCAAAATCTAGTGACATAAAGAAATTTCAAAATCAATGACATAAAGAAATAAATTCATTAATTAGTAATAGTACATCAGAACACTAATAAAAAATATCACAACTCAAAATGAATAATAAGCATATAAAATTAAAGTTGGTATTAAATAAAATTCCAAATTAATATGTCAATATGATACATTTCTTGCCTGCTAAATTCACAAAAGGTGAGGGGAAATGATTTGGCATGCTAATATCATCTATGGATACATATTGAAAATTCACAGCAAATAAAACCATTTTTATACCTTATCAATATAAAGAGTTCTGTGCATGCTCTTCAGTTTGCAGATAGAACCTTCATAGTCTAAATTGTGAGGCCATTAATTCTGGCTGAGTCACTTGTGTCAATGCCTAGAATGGCCCTACTTATACAACATATTTTAGACAATACAGCAACTACATATCTACACACACACACACATACATACACACACACACACACACACACACACACACATATATGTGGCTTTAACAAAAAGAAAATCATTTAGCCCAATATAATTTTTATAAAATAAGAAATTTAACTTTGGGTATAATGTCATGTGATTGTAAGATAATGGAGAACTTATATGCTTTCTTATTGCAAGTGTAGGTAGTAAACATGGCAGAGAGGAAGATGATGATCAGAAAAATAAAAAATAATAATTCACTAAAGCTATAGTATACTCTTAGTTTATCCAGATAAACAGAACCAACTGAAGATTATCTATCTATCTATCTATCTATCTATCTATCTATCTATCTATCTATCTATCTATCTATCATCTATCTTATCTATCATCTATCATCTATCTACTATCTATCATCTGTCTAAAGACATAGTCAGAAATAGGTAGAGACACAGAGATAGAGAAAGAGAGAGATACACACATGGATTTTCTATAAGTAAATTATAAAAATTATGGAATTCACAAAGTTATAGAAGCTGAGAAATTAATGACCTGAAGCCTCAGAAAAGCAGATAGTGTAGTTATAGTATGTGTCTGAAGACATAAGTACCAAGAGAAAAAAAATGTTTAAATTTTGGTTCTATTCTGAAGCCCTCAGAAGCAGGAGAAGCAATGGTGCAAATTCCAGTTAAAGGGTAGGAAACCAAAGACAAGTAGTGAGATACAGAAAAGGTCATTCATTATTGTTTTTTCTTTTTGTTCTGTTCAGGTCCCCTGTGGATTCTCTGTGGCCACACATACTGGGGAGTACCATAGGTCTAACCACTCAACTGATTAGAGCATCCCTATCTTCTGGAAATACCCTCACAGACTCAGAAACAATGTTTAGTCTGGCATCTGGGCACCCTGTAGCCTAGTCAAGTTGACATACAAAATAAACCATCACACATACCAGTAAGTAATTTTTATTATAAAATAAATTTAACTATTTCCCTAACACACTATTTATAAGAAATTATCACTGACCTACATTCATGGCTAATGTATTTTGTATGTGTCACATGTTATAAACAATTTCCTTTTTAGGGAGGAAAAATTCTTGCTTTTCTAAGTTCTCTATGTTGGCATATATCAATTTTGCTTTTTCCTGAAAAAAAATTACTTTAGTAGTTCTCTAGATGATACAGAATATTTGAGGGCATAAAAATATTCAATTAAAAACAGTTGCAAATCCATTTTACAGCAGCATAAACTCTATTGATTCGATACTGTGAATTCATAAATTAGACTCTCCCCCTTATAATTACTTAAACCAAAAAATCAAAAGTGCATATAAACTCTCATTATATTATTTGTTTTATATTTTGTATAATTTTTTAAATATATGAGTTTTTTTGGGGGGTGGGAGCTGTTCATCTTTCCTTTGGAGATCATGAAATGGAAATGAATTCCTGTATGTTATCTTCTCAAAACACTATTTGTGCAAATTTTAATTACAATAAAATCAAGGTTTCATATTAAATAACTTCAACAAATATATTATTTTTAGTGAAGAACTTTTTAAGTAAAAGTATTACCTTCACTTATTTTGCTTGTTGTTTTTAAATTTTATTGCTGTATTGTAATTATTTTATAGTGAAATTAAAAATGATTTCCACACTGTCAGTGGTAATATTACCTTTTTTATCTCTTATTTTAGTAATTTGAGTTGATTCTCTCTTTCTTTTGGTTAGATTGGCTAATGATTTATCTATCTTGTTTATTTTTTCAAGAAAGAAGTTTTTGGTTTTGTTGATTTTCTGTATTTTTTTATTCGCTATTTCATTAATTTCTGCTCTGATTTTAATAATTTCCTGTCTTCTACTGACTTTGGGGTTAGAATGTTCTTGTTTTTCAAGGACTTTGAGCTGTGTCATTAGGTTATTTATTTGGTGATCTGTTCTTCTTATGTGGGCACTCAGTGCTATAAATTTTCCTCTTAGTACTGACTTCAGGGTGTCCCAGAGATTTTGATATGTTGTGTTTCTGTTTTTGTTTGTTTCTAGGAACTTTTTAATTTCTCCCCTTACTTTTTTATGATGTATTCCTGGTGTTCAGTCTCCATGTGTTTATTTGGTTACTCTGGATATTCTTATAGTTGATTTCTAGTTTCATTCCATTGTTGTCTGAAAAGATGCAGGGAATTATGTTACATTTTTTTAATTTCTCAGTGCTTGCTTTGGGGCCCAGAATGTGGTCTATTTTGGAGAAGGTTCTGTGAACAGCTGAGAAAAATGTAATTCAGCTGTAGTTGGATGAAATATTCTTTATATGTCTAATAAGTCCATTCAGTTTATGGTATTCTTTAGGTCTGAAGCATCTTTGCTGACCTTTTGTCTAGAAGATAAGTCTAGTGATGTGAGAGGAATATTGAAGTCTCCAAGTATTATTGTATTGGGATCTATGTGTGACTTTATATTATGAAGAGTTTGTTTTATGAAAGTGGCTGCACCTATGTTTGGGACATAAATCTTGACTATTGTTATTTCCTTTTGCTGAAGTGTTCCTTTTATTAGTAAAAACATGACCTGCTTTATCATTTCTGATAAACTTAGCCTAGAAGTCTAATTTGTCTGATATCATAGTTCCTAATCCTGCTTATCTTCGAGTTCCATTGGCATGGATTAACTTATCTACCGTAGCCCTTTACCTTTAGTTTGTGGGAATCTTTGCTTGTAAAGTGTATTTCTTGCAGGCAACACATAGATGGATTTTGGGTTTTAATCCATTTTGCCACCTTGTGTCTTTTTATTGGGGAGTTGAGGCCATTTATATTCTGTGTGATTATTGAGAGATTATTTTTAATTCCTAACATTTTGAGTTTTAACTTCTGTTTGAGGTAGTGTTTGTTCTTCTTTGCTTAGTTGTTTGCTTCCTGGAAATGATCATTTCTCTGGTTCTGGCATTTATTTGTTAGTTCTTCTTTGTAGTTAATATCTTTGAGTATTTTATCTAGTGCTGCTTTGGAAGACATAAATTCTTTCAGCTTCTGTTTTTCATGGAAGGTTTTTATTTCCCCATCAATTTTGAGAGATAGTTTTGCTGGGCAAGAAAATCTTGACTACAAGTTATTTTTGTGCAGAATTTGAAATATGTTGCTCCAGCCTCTGGCTTTCATGACTTGATTTGGGAGGTCTGGAGTGATTCTAATTGGTTTGCCTCTAAATGTCACTTGGCCTTTTAATTTTATTATTTTAAGATTTTCTCCTTGGCCTTTATATTAGTCAATTTGGTTACTATGTGGTATGGTGAACTTCTTCTTTGGTTTTGTCTAGAGAGTGTTCTATATGTTTGATTCCATTAATTTCAACTTCTTTTTTTTTTTTTGGTACCGGGGATTGAACCCAGGGGCATTCTACCTCTGAACTACACTTCCAGTCCTATTTTGTATCTTTATTTTGAAACAGGGTCTCACTAAGTTGCAGAGGGACTCACTAAGTAGCTGAGGCTGCCATGAATACAGATCCTCCTGTCTCAGCCTCCCAAGTACTGGGATTACAAGCTTGCACTAATTTCAACTTCTAATCTTTCTTCTATGTCTATTATTATTAGGTTAGATCTTTTAAAATTGGCCAGATTTGGCCAATGTCCAATTCATGCTGTTGAATTTTTTTTCTAAATTATGTACTATGCATTCATTTTTGTATTAGTCATCTTCTAAGAGTGATATTCTATTTTCCATGTGGTCTAATCTGTTTATAGTTTGTATTGTTGTCTTCCCTTCAATTGCATCTTTCAAGCCCTTCACTTCCTTTAAGACTTCTCTTTGATTCCTGTTTGGCATGTTAGATTTTTTTTGTTTATTTGTTTCTTTATTTCTTTCCCACTCTCCCTGAATTCTACAGATTCAATGCAATACCCATTAAATTACCAAGTTCATTCCTCACAGACATAAAAAATCAGTCCTTAAATTCATTTCGAACAACAAAAAGCCTAGAATAGACAAAGTAGTTCTTAGCAATAAGAATCATGTAGGAGGCATCACAATACCTGACTTCAAACTATACTACAAAGCCACAGTAATAAAAATAGCACACTTTTGGCACAAAAACAGACACATAGACAAATGGAGAAGAATAGAAGACCCAGACACAAAAGTCAGTTGATTTTTTACAAAGGAGCCAAAACATACACTGGAAAAAATATAACCTCATCAACAAATGGTATTGGCAAAACTGGTTAACCATACGCAGAAAAACGTAAATAAACCACACTTTCTAACCCTGCACAAGATTCAATTCAAGATGGATAAAAGACTTGAAAGTCAGGCCAGACTTTGCAGCTACTTGAAGAGGACATAGGTTTAACACTTCAACACATAGGCAAACGTAAAAACTTTCTCAAAAAGACCCCAAAGGCACAAGCAACTCAAAGGAAGATCAATACATAAGATTGCATTAAACTGAAGAGCTTCTGTGCAGCAAAGGGAATTATCAAGAACTTCAACAGAGAGCCCACAGAAAGGGAGAAAAGTTTTACCAGCTACTCCTCCGATAGAGGACTAATTTCTAGCATATACAGAGAACTAAAGAAACTCACAACTAAGAAAACAAATAACCCAATCAAAAGTGGGCAAAGGATCTAAATAGACACTTCACAAAAGAAGAAATACAAATTGCCAATCACTGTATGAGGAAATGTTCAATATCATTAGAAATCAGAGAGATGCAAATAAAAACTACCCTGAGATTTCACCTAACATAAATTAGAATGACAATCATCAAAAACACAAACAACAACAAATGCTGGCAAGGATGTGGAGAAGTGGGAACCCTAATATGTTGTTGGTGGGACTGCAAACTAGTGCAACCACTTTGGAAAACAGTATGGAGGATTCTCAGATGAATGGGAATGAAGCTACCATATGATTCAACAATACCACTTCTGGGTATCTACCCAAAAGAATAGAAACTAAACTATCAGATCAATGCATGCATATCTGTGTTTATAGCCACACAATTCACAATTTCCAAATTGTGGAATCAGCCAAGATGTCCATCAACAGATGAATGAATTACAAAACTATGGTATATGTTCACAATGGAATTTACTTATCCATAAAGAAGAACAAAATCAGGTCATTTGCAGGGAAATAGATGGAACTGGAAAACAGTCTGTCTCAGTCTTGGTTTCTGAAAATCAAGAAATACTGACAGTTACTTCTTCAAAATTCATAAAATGCAATAAATTGAAGAGAGTATAGAAAGCATAAAGTTTTCAAGGACAGTTTATTTTTTGGGGGGGAAGATTACTTGATTTTATTCTTATCATAGATGTAGTGTGACTAACTGTTCCAATTTGCCCAGGATTTAGAAAGTTCCTCCATAACATTTGTGTATATGTCTGCGCATGCGCACACACACACACACACACACACACACACACACACACACACACACACTGTGTTAGGTAACTAACTCTAAGAGAGAAATTATTTCTTTGGGCCCCAGCTTGAAATCCCTAGGAAAGACACCAATGACCAACCTTTCATCACCAATCACAATAAACTGAAAATAGTGTTCAAGTTCATACTGTAGGAATAAGACTGCTAACAATCACCATTGTGACTAACTGGATGTCTCATGAAGGGTCTGTTCCCAGGAAAAGAAAGGGCAAGGCAGACAATAGATGAGGTAACTAATGCGCTCTTTCTCAGCTTACAGAAGTAGAAGATAATGCAACTACATTTGCTGAAAAATAAAATATTAAAAGACTACTTGTTCAGTAACCAAGATGGTAACCAAGAATTTATCTGGGTTTACCTTGCCTTTAACTTGACGTTGATATTTTTTAAAGTGTAAATTCTGTGGTAGAGGTATGTTACATGGGATCACAAAAGGTTCAGCACTATTATTTGAAGTATATTTTAAAGAAAAAAAGAGAGAGAACCTACTTCCTTTTTGAGGAAGTTACTTCCAGAGATAGAATAATTCAACATACAAGTAGAAGAGCATGTTTAGATATTTTAACAAACTAAAGTTGTTGATTGGTGTATTTTAGTTTATTTTGATTATTTCCAAAGACATGGACGATGAAGAGTGGAAAATACAGTCATATCCTCATACCTTGTAAGACATTTTTCAGAAGTCTTTTCTGACAATTTTGACCCCCTTTATTTCTTTTTTCCTTTCTCTGAATTAGTTTATATTTAGAGTTAGTAGAGTTCTATATTATTTGACTTCCTTTAACAGATTTTAATAAAATAATGTTATCCTATCAACACTATACATTTCTTAGGAGTAAGGCTAATGCTTTTTCAATATTGCTAATTTTTCTCTCAATCTTTTTTATTATTATCATTATTATTTTGCTTTGCTTTCTTTTCATGCAGCCTCTCCACCATTATGAAACATTTTCAATGTACCCTATTTGTGTCCCTTTTCCCCCTCCTAATTCATATGCTGAAATCCTGACCACCAGTGTGATGTTATTAGGAAGTGGAGCCTTTGGGAGGTGATGAGTGGAACCTTCATGAATGGCTTATACTAACCTAAAAGAGACCCTAAAGACCTCTCTCTTTCTTCCATGTGAGGATATAGTGTGGAGTTCAAGACCTGAAAAAGAGCCCCCACTAGAAACAAGCCATGCTGGCACTCTGATGCCGGACTTTTCCAGTACTGTGAGGAAAAAATTTCAGTTGTATATAAGCAACCTGTACATAGTACTCTTCTATAGAAGCTCAAATTGATTAAGACAAGAGAGAGAGAGAGAGAGAGAGAGAGAGAGAGAGAGAGAGAGAGAGAGAGAGAGAAAGGGTAAACATTTTTAAGTGGTTATCGTGTTCTTTGCAATTTTCTAAGGTAATTAAGGTGCCTGTCTCATTTAATTTTCCTATAAACCTAGCATGTAGATATTGTTATTATCTACTTTTTCAGATGAACAAGCTAAAAATCATATAGTAATTTTATACCTTAGAAAATTTTAGGCTCAAAAAATTATTTAAAAATTTAAGTTGAATAAATTGGAATTTTATTCTCGACTCCATTCCCAGGTCCCGCATTACCTTGCGGCTGATTTTAGCAGGGGGTAATGGAATTTAGCTATAGATGTAGACTAAATCCATATAGTTGGGTCTAATCAATGCTTTTATGGATTAATATTCTATAATAAAGAATATATGACAATTAGTAATAACCTAGAATTTCCTTTCTTTGATCTGACCCTCTATTATAGAATTTTTTTTATAGCACTTAGATTCCTTCTATAGTTTGAATCTTGATGACTTATTGTCTCATTGCCAATATTTGACTAACTCTTTTCACAGAGATCAAATAAAAATTACTCATTTCCTGGAGAAAGCTTTGGTATAGAGGAATAAATTTTACCCTAACTGGGTCACCGAATGTAAATGTGCAAAGAACACAAGGTATATTCTCCTGTGAGATCAGGGAACTTACATTTCTCAGGAAAGAGAATAAATGATTAATTGAGGGATCAAGGCAATACAGAAATATTTGCATTAATTATAATTTCATAAAAAATCACATTTTTCAACACATATATGAATACAGATATCATATTATACTTGGAAAATTAAGATATAGAATTTTCAAACAGTGGTGATAATATTTAGAGTAGAGATTTTTAATTTAGTGCAATTACGTATCTTTATACACAGTATCTACTTTCTATTGCTGGTAGCTTCAGTTCACTATCAATTATACCAAGATAATCTGTGAATTTCATTAAGCCTTTGGCTTCTTCTTCTTTTGTTGTTGTTGTAGTTGTACTGAGAATTGAATCCAGGGACATTCTACCTTTGAGCTACGTCCTAGGCATTTTTTATTTTGAAATAGAATCTCACTAAGTTGCTAAGGGTCTTGCTGAGTTGCTGAGGCTGGACTTGGACCTGTGATCCTCCTGACTCAGCTTCCCAAGTACTGTATTACAGGCATATGCCACCACACCTGGCTCCAATAACTTCCTTTAATAAAAGAAACCAAACAGGAAAACATGTATGCGATTATGCCAACTAGTTAAAATGAGATGAGTTAAAAATGTAGTATTCTACCAATGGTTCTCCTTGAGTCACTAAAAGGCATTTATGACCTATAAAATGACATTAAATGAGCAATATTTCAGTTTTTGTATGCTTTATCTTAAATAATAATGAATAATCAACCATTTGGCATTCAACCATAGACCTGGTGAGTCCCATCGAGTGCTTCAGAAGAACTAAAGTTTGTATCTTCATAGGAGACAGGAAAACAGGCAAAAGGATGCATACCTCTCTCAACAAAGACAGCCATCTCTGTGTTCATTCAGAATAGAAGTGTATGCACTACAGAGATTGGAGAAAGTGAAGATACATGTAGAGTTTCACTTAAAGTTTCTGTTGATAGTAGGGCAGACATCAACAGCAAGGCTATACCGAGAATGGATGGTACTATGAAAGCCCAGAATTGTCTCAAATTTTGCAGAAAGGACCCTACAGAAGGAGGGGGAACAGAGAAACATCAAATGTAAACTTTTGAAAATAAGTAGGAAATTATCTTGTCCAAGGGAAGCTGAGGACCAGAAGACCAAATGATGTGCTCAAGTTCATGTGACTCATAAGGAAGATGCTGTTTTACTTTCAATTCCAATGATTAGTTCTACCATATCTTGCATATCTCTTGTATTCCTATTAGCAAGTAGGAAATCTCTTCTGCTCCCTATTTCAAAAATTCTTTTAAGAGTAAGAAATATACTTTATTACTTCAGGAAAAGAGATTTAAATATTCTTTAAATCTTTAAAGATCTGCAAGTGAATTCATTGATCGATTACTTTTTTTAAGAAAAAGAGAAAAATTCTTATTCTAGCTATGCCATACATATTGCATTTTATTATTATTATTATTATTATTATTATTATTATTATTTTATTATTGCATTGTAATCATACATCATTGTTAGGTACAAGATAGTAAAGGCATACATGCACACATCTTTCATTTAGTCCTTCCCCAATTCCTGCCTCATTTCCTCCTTCTCAAGTTTAGTTTAGTCATTGATATGTTTGTGAAAGTACATCATATGCATTAGGGTGTTTCCCTCCCCCTCTCATCACCTTCAGTTAAGTCACCTTCTTTGCTCATCTAAGGTTTCTCCTTCATCTAGGGCTCCTCTTATGATCCACTTTCTCCCTAGCTTTTGCATTTTAGGGAGAGCATCCAATATATTACTTTTGTGACTGGTTATTGTCACTTAAAATAATGCTTTACTGTTCCATCCATTTCCCTGCAAATGAAATGATTTTGTTCTTCTTTATGGATGAGTAAAATTCCATTGTATACGTATCCTATAGTCTTGTAATCCATTCATCTATTGATGGACATCTTGGCTGGTTCCACAGTTTGGCAATTGTGATTTGTGCAGCTATAAACATAGATACACATTCATTGATCTCCTCACAGGTATAGAAAAATCAGTCCTTAAATTCATTTGGAACAACAAAAAGCTCAAAATAGCCAAAGTAGTGTTCTTAGCAACAAGAACTATGCAAGAGGCATCACAATACCTCAAACTATACTACAAAGTCACAGTAATAAAAACAGCATGGTTTTGCCCAAAAACAGACACATAGACCAATAGAGAAGAATAGAAGACTCAGACACAAAACCACACACTTACAGTCAATTGATTTTTTACAAAGGAGCCAAAACATACACTGGAAAAAAGCCTCTCCAACAAATGCTATTGGCAAAACTGGTTAACCATATGCGGAAAAATGGAAATAAACCAAACTTTTTCACCTTGCACAAGAATCAATTCAAGGTGGATCAAAGGCCTGGAAGTCAGGCTAGCGACCTTCCAACTACTTGAAGAGGGCATAGGTCTAACACTTCAACACATAGGCACAGGTAAAAATTTTCTCAACAAGACCCCAAAGGTATAAGCAATTCAAAGGAAGATCAATACATACAATTGCATTAAACTGAAGAGCTTCTGTGCAGCAAAGGAAACTACTAAGAACTTCAACAGAGAGCCCAAGAATGGGAAAAAAAATTGCCAATTACTCCTCCAATAAAGGATTAATATCTAGAATATACAGAGAACTCAAGAAACTCATAGCTAAGAAAATAAATAACCCAATCAAAAAATGGGAAAATGATCTAAATAGACACTTCACAAAAGAAGAAATACAAATGACTGATCACTGTATGAAGATATGTTCAACATCATAAGAAATCAGAGATGCAAATAAAAGGTATCTTGAGATTTCACCTAACCCCAATTAGAATGGCAATCATCAAAAGCACAATCAACAACAAATGCTGAGGAGGATGTGGAGAAGTGGAAACCCTAATATGTTGTTAGTGGGACTGCAGACTAGTGCAGCCACTTTGGAAAACAGTATGGAGGATCCTCAGATGAATGAGAATGAACCTACCATATGATCCAGCAATACCACTTCTGAGTATCTACTCAAAAGAATGGAAGCCAAACTATCAGACATTTATTTTTAAAGAACAATTTTTTGCAAGTATTCTATTATTGTAGAATTACCCTGGCCAGTTATCCTGTGACACAGAGATAAGGTTAGCCTTTTTTTCTTGAAGTTTAAAATCCGAAGAAAAATTATGGAGATATTAAATTATCCAGAAATAATTCCTCAAATATTTATAATATCTTTTTGAATATAATATAATATCACAGATCTAAATTAAGTTGAGTAAAAGCAATGCACAGATGAGCATTCTGAGATCTTTCATGAGTTCCTAATCCGACACCAGTCGAACTTTTCAATTTCTTCTTCAACATTGTGACTCAAATCTCACTCAAGCAGCCTACGTCTGGAGATATTTATTTTATTAAATGTGCTATTTTATGTATTGTGTCTTGTAATGCTAATATATTACAGACATTAGTCCATTGCATATTCAATGAAATTATGTGCTAGATGGTAGTATATTTCTCATTTGCAGATGTGGCAATCAAAACGAAAGATTTTTACTACATTTCTAGTTAGTGGAAGAACCAAAATTGGTACCCATGTGTGTCGGAATCCAGTGTTCCTACACTTAATCATTATGCTGCACTTAAGTATCAATTACTTTTTATGTGCCAGTCCTAGGATATATGATGCATTGTTATTCCTCCATGTCCTTAGTTATACTAATATCTAAAATTTAATTAACAATATTCTGTTTGACATTTTCTACTATTTAAATCACTTACACTTTAAGACCCTCACCATTGTCAATTTTCATATGAAACTTACTTGGATGTTTCTAATTATAATTAATCACATCCACTTATGAGATTCTCATGTAGCAGTATTAAACTTATGAGAATTTGAATGTTTATACATCAACTTACAAACTCCTTAATGATAGAATTAGAATTTATTTGTCCTTGAATCCCCATGAACTAGGTCAGCATGTAGAAATAGATATGGACTCAATACAAATTGATTGTACTTAATTAAACACGAGCCTGTAGTAGAATATATTTTATAGTTTCTCCTCTATTTGTCTATCTTCTGCTGTTACATCAAAAAGAATAGTTTTGTGAGGTATAAATTTCCCTTTGGTGAGAAATTATTCTGTCTTCCTTTTCATATAATTACAAAAATCATGCTAAATGCTAAGTAGACTTATTTCCATACAGAATATTTCACATAAAAGTGAAACAAAGATGAACAAATAGGTATTCAAAATAACATGTATGCATGTGAGTGTGTCAAGTGTGTGCTATTGATTGTATACATAAGCAGAGAGTTACCTCTCAGGAATCCTGATATCTTTAGATATGCTGATCACCACCCACACACACTAGGAAAGATCTTTTTGTCCTATTGCCAGTTTCTGATTCCGTGATGGGTGTGAAATGACAAGATGCCATTATAATTTTGTTTTCTGTCAATATCCTTATAGAATTTGATGAGTGTGTCAAACAGTAGAGTGCACAATGTGTGTTAAGAAATAGAACATTTGTTTCATGATGTAAATGTTGACATTCTTTTCGATTTTGTTAGGGGAACTCCAGGAACACTTCAGAAGGTGAAATTCTTGTATGAAGTCTGTGGAGCAGTTAACTTCCTAATTCTTTACTCCATGTAACGCTAAGCTAGAGCATGCCCAGGAATTCAAACATCTTACCCAAAGAATAGCAGTAATTATTAGAAGACAGGTTGGCAAAAATCAAATGCACCTTCTTTGAGTTTGTACTTGGAATTTGACTTGGAGTGTCAATTTCAAGAAGCCAAATCTAGTCTAATAGGGCCAAATCTAACCAAACATATTCTTGGTTCTCAAAAGTATTTACCCTGTCCTTACAGAGAGATATATAGATCTATGTTGATGTTCTCATAGATCTAAATGTCTCTATATATCAAATGTTGAAATATCCACAAAGCATTGCATGAGCTAATTTAACAAATGTGTCTTGGGAGCTAACAAGCACAGTAATGTGCTAAAGCACTTTGGAAGTGGTAAGGGCAGCATCTAAGGGCTTCCTGTCAAGATGGGATATTATTTGCAAACACTGTCACACCCTCAGTATGTCAGTACTGGCAGGAGACATAATCTAATTCAGATGAGTTAGATACAGAGATGGAAATGAAGGAATTGTATATGAAAATGTAGGCAGGGGAAGTTATTATTATCCCTAGCTTCATTCTCTCTGTTTTGTTCCCTAATCTTCTCCTTGTATCTGCCTTGGAAAAATGCAGAGATTGGGTAATAAAGTTTGTAAGAGTCAGTCGCTTGGAATATAGAGCAGAACAGACAGGAGTAGGTAATAAATCTGAGAAGAAAGGATGATGGCAAGATAAGTCAGAATAGTCTCTGGACAAATACAAAACAATGATAAAAATAGAAAATATATACCTAGGAAAATAAAAATGAACTTCTCTATAAAATAAGAGTTGGAAAGAAATATTACAAAAATGAAAGAAATAAAGTTGTGGACCATCTGGTAGCAGTTCAGTAGCACTGGTGAGCTTGGTCTTCAGGGTTCCATGCCCCCCATTAGAAAAAGGGACTGGGGTTAATACACTGCTCAAATTTGGAGAGGCTCAAAGAACTTAAGTGTCTACTAAGACACACCATGGGAATTAGGTAATGATTCAAGTTAAAAGTAAAAATCTTTCATACTTTATGAAAAAGTACTATTATGAAAGTTAACAGACAAAATAAGCAATGGTAATGATTGCACTCCATATTCAAATATGTTATACTTTGCAAAATAAATAAACACAAGTATGATTAGGATCCTCAAAATGATATTAGAAATAATATAAGGTTGTAAAACATGAACTTATGAATGAAAAATTGAGAAATGAAACAAACACAAGCCAATATGAAAAGGAAACAAAATATTAAACATAAATATATTTTGGAAAGTTAAAACTTTGTAGGCTGTAGACTATGTATGAAAATTGATACTAGAAAATTATTAAGTATGAAGATACATTCTCCAAGGCATAAGGATAACATATATATGTGTATGAGTGTGTTGTTCATGTTTACACAGAAATGGAGAGGCACTGAGACCAGATTGAAAACTCCAACATACAACCAATAAGTGATACAGAGAAATAAAAGAGAAGAAATGATGGAGAAGTATGGCTAAAGATAAAGCAGGTGAAAAATTCCAATAATTGAAAAAGGACTTGAGTTTTTAGAGGAAAGGGTATAAAAATTACTCAGCAATAAAAGCAAATAAATAAACCCATTATTTTTACAGTGGAGCAAAACTGTAAATTTCAAAGATAAAAAGACAATCATTCTACTACAAACAAAATTTGAGTAGACTTCTCATGAGGAACAACATATTTTGAAAAAGAGTAGAGATATGTCTACAAAGTACTGGTGAAAAATAGAAATTTGTGCCAGATGAAATAAGCATTCAATAGGATGAAAAACTGAAAAAAAAATACGTTAGATGTTTTAGAGAATAAAATGACTTTCCACTTGTAGACTTTCACTAAAATAATTACCTAAGAACATCTTTTTAAGAAGGAGCAGAAACAAAACAGAAGAAAAGTATTCAGTCTAAGAAATAGGGAGCAAAGTAACTGATCAATAGGTATAAGAATCTTTTAGATTTAGTTGACTATTTATGATAAAAATAACAATATTGTCTGTATATAAAAGTAAAACTACAATTTAGACAATAACAAACTGAGAATATTGGGAGTTACACAATATTTAAACTTGATAAAGCCTTTAAAAAAGTGATTTAAAAAACTCCACAGATTTTTAAAATATATATTTTTGTAGCTCAGAATATGTTTTTAAAAATTGTATTCTCTAAAATTAGAAAAGAGAGAAACCCAAGTGAAATACATTTGTAACTTACAAACTATTGAAAAATATAAAGACACAAGAGAAAATATTATTAGTCTTACATGATAGAAAAGAATAATCATAAATAAGGTATATTTACAATGATAATTTCAATAGTTACAAAACATATAACTAATTTAATTGTGTGAAATTTAAATATAGCTATAATGTATTTATAAGAGGATATTTTAAGACAAAAACATATAGAGCTAAAGTAACATAGAGGGAAAATAACATGTCTTTCCAATATATAAAGGAGATACAGGCATTTTTATACTAACCTAATGATAAAAATTATGCTTTGCAAAATTGTTCCTGAAATATGATAGGACTTATCAGGAAAATAAGATTAGATCACAGGGCTGATCAGAAAAGTAAGGATGGTAAAACCACTCAAAATTAGTGGAATGTGGAAAGAAGTCAGTGAATTGTGGAAGGAGACTGCGGGACAGAGACAGGGAGGACAAGAAGGAGGATTGCAGAAGGAAAAAGTTCAAATAATGTTTTGGCAACATATAAATGAATTACTATTGGCTTCACTATCATGTATGGGGAGGAAGGAGAGGGTAGCAGGGAGGGATGTGGAGAAAAATACACCAAAAGCTGTGTGCATGTATGTTTGGATAACATTGAACCTCACCATGATATATAATTGTAATACACCTCTAAAAGCATAAAAAGGATGAAAAAAGCTCAAATATTTCAGTAATCACAACTGGAAAAAGGATAGCCTCTTTAACAAATGGTGTTGGCAAAACTGGTTAACCATATGCAGGAAACTGGAAGTAAACCCCACTTTCTCACCCTGCACAAGAGTCAACTCAAGGTGGATGAAGGACCTGGAAGTCAGACCAGAGACCTTGCAGCTACTTGAAGAGGGCATAGGACCAACACTTGAACACATAGGCACAGGTAAAAACTTTCTCAACAGGACCCCAAAAGCACAAGCAACCCTTAGGAAGATCAATCCATGGGATTGCACTAAACTGAAGAGCTTCTGCAAAGCAAAGGAAACTATCAAGAACCTCAACA
>PVLC010033476.1:0-17626 GCA_004027655.1 Graphiurus murinus | reverse complement strand
GATAATATTACTTCTGTTTTTTAAAATTAGGAAACAGTATTATTAGCAGGAGGAAATGGTTTATTCCAGGTAACAGACCTAGTAGGAGGCAGACAAGAACTAAATCTAAAGACTATATTCATTCCATTCTGGTAGCCTGATAAACTGGAGTTAGACTTTCCACAGCACCCATGGCTTAGCCAAGAAGAACTCTCTCGTGATTCTTAGCATACAACCACCCAGCACAGAAGGCCTTTGATGCTTCCATCCCTGCCTTTCTCTCCACATCCTCTCTCAGCTTACTTTCATTGGCCTTCAAGTCCTAACCAGATGCCTTTTTCTTTAGCAGCCTCCCTGTGCTCTCCCTATACCCTTCCTTTGTGAATATCTTCCTCCTTCACACTCAAAATAATCTTTCAGTCAAAAGATATTTATTGAGTTACCAGTACTGACTGATAACCAAATGTTTTCACTGTTCTTGGTGAGCGAGGTGCATCAGCAGACAGATCAGATAAAAAGAGTCTTGCTCTCATTGGATCTACTTTCCAATGAAAGGATCAAGACAAGGAAACTATAAAGGATGCTCAGAGGTGCTATGGAAAAACACACAGCCAGGAAAGGGGGTGGGGGATGGATGGGTGGCTGCAATTTTAAGTAGAGGGGTTATGGAGAGTCTTATTGAGAAGGTGACATTTGAACAAATTTGGGGAAAGGATTTCCTAGACATAGAGAACAAGTGAAAAGGCCCTAAGGTGGGAGGGATCTTAACCAGTTGTCTGAACAGCAAGGAGGCCAGTTTGGTTGATGCCAAGGGAGCCAGGGAAAGAAACCACTGCCTCATCATGTTTGCTTCATTTTCATGGAATTTCTTTTAACTCTACATTAAATGGATAATACTGAATAGAATGGACCTGTCAAGTGGACTTTCTTATATCTGCATTTCAGATGAAAGGTTAAGAACCATATTATAGCTCAAGATCAGCCTCACTTTGAAAACAGAGTTCTAGGTCACATAGGAAAATGTGCAAGACAGGGTGTGGTGGTTTCTCTCAGCTCTTTTTTTCAGCTCTGGGCCACCATCAACCTCAAAGCTATACAAGGAGTGGGAGCAAACCCGGTGAGAAGTTTTGGGGGAGTGTTATCAGGGTACTGTGCATCTGGCTTCCCCTACAGAGGAGAGAGAAAAAAAATCTGTACCCTCGCCCTAGGCCAAGTAAAGTGTGGTTTAAGAGAACAGCTCAGAGTTCTTGGCTTGTACGTTCTAGATTTTTGGACGAAGGGTATTGGTGCCTGACTCAGATTGAAGAGGTTGCATTAGGCATCTCTGGTTAGCATAGAAAGGAGACTGGGCCATACTGGAGAGGAGCATTTCTCCCAAATAGGAGGCCAAAGTGCAGGCTTTCCCAGACAAAACAGAAGACCATGAAAAGAATCTCACCCAGGAAGAATACCTACAGGAACAAAGAAGCTCCCAAGTGGAGCTGCAGGAGGAAGTAGGAAGTTCAGGGGCTATAGGGGAACAAAGGAAAACAAGAAGAGGAGTGCAGCCTGCACCAATAAGACAATAGCTATTAGGAATGTGCTGGTCAGGGATTTGTGAAAAACCTGTCCAAATGTCTAAGAGGTGAAGATGGCCATTTCTATTCTTCATCCAGAGTCATCTCTGTCAGATTATAGCCAGACTGGCAAGGGAGGTCTTTTCTTACTTTTCCTCTCTTCTCCCTACACCATCTCCCCCAAACAGTGGCCTAAGTTAGTGACCAAGAGTGGAAGAGAAGTTAGAGCCAGGCTAGGAAATCACAAAGATGTCTCCGTGTTTCTTCCCCACCTTGCACAGGCATAAAACACACAACCTGACACATCCCGGCCTTCTGAAGCTGAGACAGACCCATGCTTGGGGATGGGGGGAGAGGAGAAGAGTTCTGGTCTGAATTAACTTTTGTAAGTTTTGACATTGCATTTGACAAGACTTTTTAATTATTGACCTAAGTCTGTTCTTGTGGCTGAAACAGACCAGACGACATTTATTATATAAGAATCACCAAGAAGAGCCAAGTAATTTGTCTGAAGTTTCTTTCAGAGGCCAAAAAGAAATTATTCAATAGAGCTCATTTGAACAGGGAATGATGGAGAAAAATAAAATTGTTTCTTGCTTCTCGGTCCAACTTATTTAATCAACCAAGTACAAAGATAGAAGTGATTTGTAAGCTCATTTTGAGTGATCTAGTTAGTTGGGCTCAATTATCTAAGATTTTGCTTCATTACTATGTAAAACTGAACCTGAAAATTTAATTCATTTTTCAAACAATACTGTTTTCACTTGGCCTTCCACTCTATCACCATGGCATTTGTCAGCATAGCCTTAGACCCACCTGCCTAGTCTCCAGGACAAATTTGTGCTCACACTACGTTGGTGCACCTACAGCACAAAGAGCCTTTAAAAACAATGGTGACATTAATGGGTGAATTGCATTTTAGAGAATATGGAACTGAGTGGGATGGTGCTCACCTGTACTCACCTCCCAGTACTTGGGAGGCTGAGACAGGAAGAGCTCAGGTTGGAGGAATGTGCAGCCCAGTTTCAAAGTAAAAAATTAAAGGGGCTAGGGGTGTAGTTCATAGGTAGAAAACTCCTGGGTTTAATCTCAAGTGTATTGTGTATTGTATTTTATCTCTCTCTCTCTCTCTGTCTCTCTCTGTCTCTCTGTCTCTCTGTCTCTCTCTCTCTCTCTCTCTCTCTCTCTCTCTCTCTCTCTCTCTCTCTCTCACACACACACACACACACAATTATGGGCCGTTAGTATATCTAAACACATTCAAGTCACCTCATCACTCACAGTGGTAGGATGAGGTGGATGCTGACCTTCAGTTCAGCCTGAAGAGACATGAGATATGAAGTTCCAGTATGGGGAAAAGACTGTTTTCACATGAGAGGCAGATGGGATGGGACATATGCTGACTGAATGGGTAAGAGAAATATGTATCACTGGATTACTGATCTAATAAGGATTTAGGTTTCAAGACTCTCTTGGAGGAAGGTAACAGGAAGCAGGATGCATCTCATCATATATGTGATTCCCTTGTAGACACTAAAAAATTATTAAATAAGCTGAAAAAGTGATCATCTAATAGCCTTTCCCCAGAGGTATCTCATTCCAAATGGGGAAAACTGAATAAACAAATACCTAAATCACACCAATCATCATGAAGGCTACCCTTGACTTAAGGGTAACAGGTATGGGAAGAAAATGAGAAATCTTTAATGATGTGTAATATGTGTTCCAGGTAAAAGGTGGTGAGAGAGACATAATGATCAGAACCTCCTAGGATTCAAAAGAGAGCACTGGATTTTTGTATGGAATCTTTATAATTGTATCAACAATAAGAATTATAATAGCACTGAGGGGCAGGGGTCCAGTGAATGGGGTGGGATTCTTTCTTCTGATTTATTTCTGACTAAGAGATGTTTACTCTTGGAAGCTGCACTTCTCAGGTCTAGAAAAGGGTAAAATAAATATAGGCATAGCTATTCTTTTCATAGGAGCTATAACATCTTCAAACAAGAAGTGACTTATTCAGTGTCTAAAGACATTTATTGAGCATCAATGATGTACTCTAAGAGGCAGAAGGCCTCAAAGTCTACAGTCTGACTGTCTATCTTCCAGGCTGGCTCTTTCACTTTCTGAATCACTTTGGGTGAGTTATTCAACCTCTTCCTGTCTCAGTACCTTCCCCTGTAAATCAGGGATAATGAGAAAGCCAATGTCATTGTGTTGTTGGGAAGATTAAACACTAGTTTAGAACAATTCCAGACATAGGGGGGGCCCTCAACAATGTTAATGTCATTGCTCAGCACTGCAAGACAATCACTAAAGTGGGCAAAAATTTTAAGGTAATTTCTAAGAAAAAGCTGGCATTTGTTATACAAGGTGCTTGTAGGGTAGTATTTTAAAACCATTTTATTTATATCCATATTTAGGCAGATAATTCTGCCATGGTTTGTGTGTGTGTGTGTGTGTGTGTGTGTATGTGTGTGTAAGTGCTCTCTATTTCTATATATGCCCATTCTAGTTCAGACTCTTATCAATTTAAGTCACTTTAAATAAAGATCCTCTGATCTTCTTGCTCCCTGTTCTTGCAGCTATCACTTCCCAGACACATGGCTTCTGTTTTCCTTTCTCCCCACTTATTAAAAAAGCCACAGTGGCTGTTGGTTGATGTTAAGATCCCAGCCCAAATCCATAGTTCATTAACTCTAGCTCACCTCCACCTGACTTCATCTCTCCTGGTCCACCTTGCAGCCCTCTCTCCAGCAAGTACTGTCAGTACTCCTGTTTGTCTTACATCCTACATTCACTTGACATTATGTCTTGGCTTAAGAGGAGATCCTGAAGGCCCATTGGTATCTTTTTCCCACCTGGGTCAATATTTCCTTCCAGACCCTCTATGCAGACTCCTGGATTCCACTCCCCAGCACTCTCTGATCACTTCCCACCCCCATGCTGGGGATCTAACCCAAAGCCTTGCATGTGCTAGGCAAGCACTCTACCACTGAGCTATACTCTCAGCCCTCTCTGATTTATTTTACTTTCAAAACACCCAATCATAGCTGGGTGTGGTGGAGCATGCGTGTGATCCCAGTACTTAGGAGGCTAAGACAGGAGGTTCAAGGCCAACCTTAGCAACTTGGGGAGACCTTTAGACATGTAGTGAGACCCTGTTTCAAAATAAAAATAAAATAAAGTTGGTGGTCTAGCCCAGAGGAAGAATTCCCCCGAGTTCAATTCCCAGTACCAAAAATAATAAATAAATAAATAAATAAATAAATCTCAATCATATATGATAAAGGCAGGAACTAGTAGACACCAACTGAGATGTCCTGCTAATACTAGAAGACAGGCACGGCATGACCAACATGGGGGTAAGAAGTTGCTATCACAAACAAATCACCAGAGTCTTCTCACTCTTTTGCAGACTTGCCCTGGGCTCCCCGTCTTCAGAACCCAATGCCCTGACCTAGCAGTGACCTTCTGGTTGGCTTCCTCCTAATACTATCCAATGGCAAGTCTCCAAGTTGAGTACCTATCCATTTTGACATGCTTCTTTATAAGTCACTAGCCACATTTCATCCTTTGGGCAGCTGCTTCCTTTACTCTGCCCCCTCCCCATGTGTAATCATCCACATTTGAAGAATCCCTTGTGACTCCTTGGGGAGTAGTTTAAGGGTTAAAGTCAGAATGGACCTGACATTTTGCTCAAAGTGTCCACAGTGTGAAAGATCCAGAATGTGAGGAACAGATAACTTATTTAAAAAGGGCTTACTATCAGATCAATGAGGGTCATGTGTAGATATGCAGGTGGGAGGCAGAATCAAGGGACCTATGGCTTGTGGACAGAGAAATGGGAATCGAGGCAAGAGTCATGCGGGATGGTAAGCTCTGTGCAGTAAAGAATCTACCTGTCATGTTCATCACAGTAACCCAGCACCTTGAAAATCCCTGGTATATCATAGGCTCTCAATATTTATTTGTTAAGTGAACAAACATCTTGGATAATTGCCACAACCAGGCTTGGCATCTCTGTGGCTTGCGACTCAGAATAAATTCATATACATTGAAAGATACAGGGATCCCTCCTTAGGGCAACAAAATCTCCTGAGTTATGCCACTGCTGCCCCACCTTAAATCTATCTGGTGTCTCATGGTTCCATGTGGGCTTGTCTCGTCTCGCCACTGAGCTTGTCAACCTCCTGTCTCTTCCTAGAACAGTGCTGAGAATGCAGCTGGGACTCAGCAAACACTAATTAGCTGTGGTTGAACTGAGCTAAGCTTCCCTGGGTAACTCTTGCAGTTTGTTATGAGTTATAAAGTTCTCTTCCCATAGTTAAAGAATATTGCTTCCATGATCTTATATTTGTTTAAAAAATATTCTTTCATTGAGTAAAAATGAGTAGGAATTATATGTTTGCAGCCAGATTTGTAGCTCAGTAATTATGGCTGAATTATATAGTTCATTGCATCTTAGAATTTGGAGCAAGACCATTGCCTTTTGAAGTTGGTTTCCATGACATGCTCCATCTTGCTTGCTTTCTTTTTTTTTTTTTTTTTTTTTTTTTTTTTTTTTTTTTTTTTTTTTTTTTTTTTTTTTTTTTTTTGTGGTACTAGGGATTGAACTCAGGGGCATTCTACCTCCGAGATACACCCCCAGACCTATTTTTGTTCTTTATTTTGAAATAGGTTCTCACTAAGTTGCGGACTGCCTCACTAGGTAGCTGAGGTTGGCCGTGAACCTGGATCCTCCCGTCTCAGCCTCCCAAATGCTGGGATTACAAGCGTGCACCACCATGCTCAGCTTCCTTTCTTAAAAAAACATGCAAGGGTGAATTCTACCAGCTTCTGAGGCAGCAAGTCATCATGTGATTTCACAATTACTCTCTAGGTTGCCAAGATTAAATATGGGGTTTTCAATAGTAATTCAGTGATTATTATAAGAAGATAAGTTTTATTTAGAGATAATCAGTTATTAATTTAACATGATATTGTTGACATATGAAAATCAGATGGAAAATTGTTCCAAACATAATCTGTTCTTACTATCTTGACGGAGGTCTAGATTTGATCTTGTACAGTGAAATATAGCTTTTCTAATTACACTTGAGCCTTGATCTAAAACAGGGCTCTTTAATGTTGATACTATTGCATTATAGACCAGAGAATTCTTTGTTATAAGGGATGACTTGTCCCATCTTGTATGATGTTTAGCAGCATCCTTGTCTCTACCCACTAGATGCCAGTAACACCTTTCTACCCTCACTGTGACAACAAAAAGTTTCTTGCCAAATGTTCCCTACTATCCTTGTGGTGGTGGTGGCGGGCGGGGGGGGGGGGCAAAATTACCATGGTTGAGAACTATTGATCTAAATCTGTTTTCAGGTCCACCAGGGTGATACTTTATTTTAATGAGTCCCTTATTTGATTCTCTAGAGAGTTCCCAGTTGCATGTCTTTAGCACTATAGTAGATAGATTAGGTAGAATTTATTTTTGTATTTTTAAAAATATATCTATATTTACTATACTTTTTTCCTTCTCTAATATTAGACCAATAATAAATTGTAGGCTCCTTAAAGCATAATTGTGCTTTCTCTTGGTTTGAATTTCTTCACAAAAGTAAGACTGATGTATGGTCTGATGTAAGTGCTTAACATGTGTTGGCTACCCCCACAGAAAATTCAGCTAGACGAAATTCATGTCTGCTTTCAACTAGCTTCTGCTAGTTGAAATGCCATGAGGCCATTTTGTTGCTGTTTGTTCTGTTATTCCTGTTTTATTTATTGCTCTATCCCCTTTACCTAGAAGAGCACCTGATCATACTAGGTTCTCAAATATTTGGTGAGGAAACTATATCACTTTCTTATAAAATGCTTAATGAGATTACTACTCATTTCCTCAATTTAAAGTCCTTAAGCTGGGGCTCAAGGATCTCTTTATTTTGCATTTTCCAATCTTCATTCTTATTTCTCTGATACATGATCCCACCTTCTTGACCCAAATGTATCTACTGGTATTTCCTCAAATGATCATGAACATCTTTGTCAATGCATAAGGGCTCATCTCACTCTGTCTGTTTAAATGTTCTTTAAGTTCTCCACTGAGTCAAACAAATACAACACACACTTCAAAGACCAGCTTACTTCACCTCTCTTAGGGCACATTTTCTGACCTAAGAAACCTATAGGGATATTTCCTAACTTAAAGTCTGGTACTTCCTGATCTGCACCTCTCCCTAGGCATTCTAAAGTTATGTCACCTTTCACCTTACTGCTTTGAATTATTATTTTCATGTGTGCATATCATCTCTTCCAGGTAAGTGAAAACCTTTTTCGAAGGTAGAAAAAAAAATTTTTAAACACCACAGAGTCTATTTCATGGCATCTACATAGTAAAAAAAACAGTAGTTTACTAATTCTTTTGTTCATTCAGTAATTTAGTTAAAATTTTTTGACTACTTAGTCTGTGCTAGGAAGCAAAACAAATATGGTCTCTGTCTTTATGAAGTGCTTAGACTTGTTGGATAAAAAATGGTACCTAAGGTGAGCAGAAGTAGATTTAGAGTCAGAAGACTTTGGTGTGAACATTAACTCTGCCACTTAGTAGCAGTTGATCATGTAAGTTCTCAGTATTCTTGTCTGGAATATGGCAACAAATGCTTTCTCTATGTTCATAATAAAAATCAAATATCATTGCATTTCATGTGTAAACATTTCAAATGACACTGAATGGTGGCTTTAATTTGTCCACAAATTCCTTAATACTCTTCCATTCCTGAGGTGGAGCCCAAGTCTACTCTACTGGGTTAAACTGTATCTAGTGACTGCTTCCAATGAATAAAATAAGGCAGAAGTGATGGTCTGCAGTGAAGGAGATGAAGTCATAAACAGGCATCACAGATTTTGGCTTAGATACTCTGTTTTTTGAGTTACTCCACCTAAGGGAAGCCATATTAGAGGCAATCCCAGTGAGAGGGCAGAGTGGTGAGGAGCTGAAGCTTCCCACCAACATGGAGGCTCCAGTTCCAGTTTCTGACCCTCAGAAACCATATTTGACATGTTTTATAAGTTATCAAATGTTGAAGCACTTTTTCAGTGGATAACCAAATCCCAGGATACTGTGGAGATTATTGAATATGATAATATTTGCTAATGAAGAATGCCATAATCTACTATAATTTACTGCTAAACAAAGAGCTAAAAGCAGAAGAAAAATATTCAAAAGAAAAGGACAAAAAGAAAAAATAAGATTCTAAAACACAAGGAACAAGGAAAATCAGATGAATCTAAAGCAGGTATTTCTCACCTGCTGCCTGTTTTGTTTTCTGAGAGGTATCTCCCTGTGACAGCACCCACAGACTATATGCCAAGGTCTACTGGCTAAAGGAATTCTTCATTTCTACAGACTGCTTTTCTTTTATTCCATTTTCAGCTAAAATTGATAGATTTAATTAAATAAGAAATGAAAGTCATATATCTACTCTACATAGAATATATATAAAGTTTTTTTTTTTTATTAGAGAAAGTCACCATGGTTCTTTGCTAAGCACAGAGGCCATGGACATACGAATTAACGAATTGTTTGCACCAGTACCAACTTCTGAGTCACCACTATTCCTTTGCCATAGTGACACTGACTCTGTGGCCTCCACTATTAAGGCTACTACAGGTGGAAGGGCTGAATTCACAGTCCTCACTAGTCACCTGAGTAAGTTAATTTGAACTCGAACAAATTTAAATTTAAAATGGGATCCTCATTTGCGACCCATTTAAAAAAACTCTCCAATGAGAACACAGTTGTGGAGGAGGACTGTCAACTTATTAACCTATTTAATAATAGACACAGGATTTAAGTTTCTCACTGAATATTTATTGACCCTGATTTTCCAGAAGACTTCAAGTGAAGGACTATAGAAGCTGTGTTAACTCTTTGCATCCAGGAGAACAGCACTTAATATTTTTATCTAAAACGTCATAGCTCTGAAAAAGGCATGAATCATACTAGTTTGCTGAATTCTTTTTTCATTAACTATCTTCTTGACTAAAGATTAGTAGCTTATGGGAAGAAAAACAGTGTGAAACCATTCTTACCTGTAGAAGATACACTGTTGGCTGAAGAAGGTTGGGTTCCCATGGTTGATTCTGTAACACTGAGCGGAGAAGCTGTTGGGGTGCTCACAGAACCTAGAAGGAAGAGACAGACATTAATATAATGAACAAAATATAGTAATAGTTCTTAAAAACATTTTTTCTTTATCACCTAACAAACCTATCTTGAGGTCCAGTTATGGGCAAAGCAGTGAGATATGACAGTGGTGATAAAGGCATGAGACTGTCCTTAAAGAGCCTGCAGCCTAGACATGCAGGAATCAGGCTCTGTGTGACCCTGTGTGGAGGAAGCGCGGTGACAGTGGAACCCTGGGTGCCATGGGAATGTAGTGAAGGGGACCTAGCAAGATTGAGAGGTCTGGGAAAGCTTCCTGGCGAAAGCTACAGTTAACCAAGACATGGGAAACCCGTTAGAACAATTAGTATTTTGAAATATTTAAAAAATAACCACATATTTTACAAAATCCACAAACTCACACAAATTTTACTGAGTAGAAACAATGATACAACAACTTAATTGGATGTAACATCAGTGAATTTAAGATTTATAGTAGTATTTTACTCTAAAATCATCATAATGTTCTTGGCTACAACTTTTCCGTGTGTGGGTGGGTGGGTGGGTGGGTATGTGTAAATACAGGCTAGGATGTGTTGCTTTACTTACATCATTTAATTTCATTACTTAATTGCAACTTCTTCAAAGTCCATGGTACTTTAAAATAGTCCTATTAGAAGTATAAGACACTTTGCAAATGCTAGCTGAATCTTCTGATTTCAGGAACATGTAGATTAAATGTAGTTAGATGATGTTTGAGGCTGGAGGATTTTGTTATTTTTCTAGACACAATGTCATTGGGATAGTGTCACACACCTGTTGAGCTATGCCAATTACTTGCATATTGAATTGCAAACTGTACTCTTAGTTCTATTTCCTTAATTTAAGGGGCGAATATTAAATAAATGATGCCACTTGACAGCACACAGCGCAGTAGAAGACATTTGTTTTCCTGATCTAGACATTTGTTCTCTTGATCTGTGCTTTATTCTCATTCTCAGTGGTGTTATTATTGCTTTAGGCAGTGCTCACAGTTGGCTCTGACTGGCTAGCATGCATATGCTTTCATGCCTACTGATCTCCGACGAGGTGGAGAATGTATTCAACACAATAACCATCTTCTTCCTCCATGCCAACCAAAATAAGTTTGCTTATTTGGTCAGCATGACATTATCATAATCTAGTCCCTCATTACATTACCTGACATCTATAACCTTTTCTGTCTCTCTTAACATTCTAACTAACAGGCAATATTTCAATCCAATTTCTGAAACACAGTATCCTTTGTCTTTTTTCATGCTGTGACCTGGCATTTTCCTAGTTCCAAACTTTCCTGAGTGTACCTTCTCAAACTTGGGGAAGCCTGAAGACCTTTGTGATATGCTCACCCCTCTATGTTTACCCTAGCAAAAGCTGTATCACTCTATCTCATTGGGTATGCCCTCAAGAGAAGTAATTGTTTTATCCTTCACTGACAAGTGGAATTAACTCAGTCCATATAAATTCATTCCTAACAATGGAAGAAAACCAACTTTTAGTGTGTGTCTGACTTCCTGGAGATCATAACTATCATCTTCCAAAATAGCATCTTACTAAGCTGGGTGTAGTAGTGCATGCCTGTAATTCCAGTACTTGGGAGGCTGATACAGAAGGATTGCAGGTTCAAGGATAGCCTCAGCAATTTAGAGAGACTCTCAGCAACTTAGAGAGACCCTGTTCCAAAACAACAACAATAACACCACCAACAACAATATCAACAACACTTTTAAAAAGGGCTGGGTATGTAGTTTGGAGGTAAAATGCCCCTAGGTCCAATCTCTCTAGTAACACACACACACACACACACACACACACACACACACACACACACAAACACACACACACAGTATCTTATTAAGATGAAGCATAAGCCTGGAAATAAATGCACTGATGTTTTTCTGTGTAGACTGATTAAAACAGAGGTTGATAAACTATGGTCTACAGTCAAATCTTGCCCACTATCTGTGTTTGTAAATAAACCATTATTGGGACATAATCATGCTAATTTGTTTATTGTCTATGTCTGCATCTGTGCTACAGTGACAGGGCTTAGCAACTGTGATAGAGATAATATTGTACACAAACCTAAAATGTTTCCTCTCTGACACTATACAGAAGAAGTTTGCCATCTTCTGGAAGGTAAGATGATAAGGAGATTATAACATTGCTAATAGATGCCAGATAATATGCTAATAGATAATGCCAGATTTCCACAATAGGAAACATTTATTTTCCATTGCCAGAACACTTCTGTTTCAGAATACTATTCTGCTATATTTCATTACCAAATATCTTTAGAAGCTGTGGAGATCATCTTTGTACCACATTAAGAAGATTATTGCAAGATTCACATTTCAAGAACTCCTTGGCCAGGGACAAAGATGAAACACAGCTTCAACACAAAAGGCTAAAAATGTCTGTCTGGTTTAAATGTCTGTCTGGTTTCAGATTGGATTCTAAAGTGGAAACTGCCTCAATCAAAACAAAACTCAAGGGGTGTAAAAAGGCATGGTTACAATCTAACAGGGAAAAGTGATTTTCCAAAACTCAAACACATAATTTAGCAGAAACAGCTAATCCTGTGTTCTGTTACTACATTCAGCACAGCGTTGCAAAGGGATGAGCTCTGGCCTGGAGCATCTTCATCCCTATTTGAGTGGTCCACACTGGAGAAGGCCTGGCGGGGCTCTCAGGACCACTTCAAGGAAGGCAGCAGCCATGGGTCTATCCCACAAGGACAGCTGGGTCAATTCTGGGGCTTCCTCAGAGCATGTGACAGCCTCATCTGATCTACCTAGAAATGAATTAAGCCCCAGGGCTTGCAAGATCCTTTCCTCTCAAAAACTGTTCCATAGATGAGCTTCATCTAGGCTCTTGTTAGATATGTAAAATCTCAGCTCCCACCCCAGACTTAATGACTCAGGATTTGCATTTTAAGAAGATCCCTGGGTGACTTATACACTTATTAAAGTTTGCTACTGATAATATCAGGACCTCAGGATCCATTACAGGTCTAAGGCTGGCTGCAGAGCAGGACGTCACCAGACTAGGTGTGTTTGTTTGGCATCTTCTGCCTCAGTACTCAGTTGTCCTCTATGGAGATATTCATTTTTACTCCACTCTCTACATCCTAAAATACACACACATACCCTCTCTCTCTCTCTCTCTCTCTCTCTCTCTCTCTCTCTCTCTCTCTCTTCACTTGTCAACCCTCAACTCTTATCTCAGAGGTCTTGAACTCAACTGTTATAGTTGGAAATCTATTTAATAAACAAGTCTCTGTCAAGCCAGATGACAGCCAGGATATTGCCACCCCAGGCAAAGTTTGTATCAACTTTTAAATTAAAATGAAACAAAATGTCTTCCCTTCATCTCAAACAACCCAGCCCTCCCTGAAACCCAAGTCTATTGTGTGTGTGTGCATATATGTGGTACTGGGAATTGAACCCAGGGCCTCACATGTTAGACAAATGCTCTGTAATTGAATCACAACCCTAGCCCTTTTATCATTTTTATTTTGAGACAGAATTTTATATCTAGCCTGGCCTCAAACTTGTGGTCCTCTTATCTCAGCCTCCTGAGTAGCTGGGGTTACAGATGTGCTAGTGTTCCTGGCCCATCTCTGAATATTCAAAAACAAAACAAAAGTTTGCAGTGCTACAATTTTAGGCATTCTGACAGGCTCAGGGCAGGATGCTTTTGTAAAGACTTTTTGTTCTGTTTTGTTTGTAGTTACTTTCAGCTATGGGAATTCTGTAGGCCTTTGTGCTCAAATAGCTACAAGAAGACCACTGATCACCATCACCGGGGCCTCTTCATCTTTCTGAGTTCTTAGAACAAGCATTGCTGAGCAGGTGAACTTCCTGGGGCCCTGAGTATAGTTGGGTAGGGAGCACCTCAGAGGGTTATTACCTCCAACATTATGAGCTCTCTCTGGAATCCAGAGGGAGTAGAAACTTTTTCCTTTATTTCACAAAATCTCTTTCCTCTTCTGTAATATTTTCAGAGTTTCTCTCTAGCCCTGAGATGATAGATTTTTCTTCTGTGTTTTCATCTCAGTATCTGATCAACAGTAATAGCTTGGTAAAGCAATGACTCTTGCAGAAGACACCAAGGGTGACTCCAGAGGTCATAGAGCGGCTTGCATCACTACAGCAGGCAAGAGAGCATGCTGGGAAGGGAGTATTTAAGAACCTGCAACACATAGGGAAGTATACCATGGTGATGGCTTGTTGTACAAAGCCTTGCTGGCATCTTCTAGCTCATTCACGTTCACAGTGATTTGTGTCAGAATGGGACCGGAATGGGAGCTGTAATTTTGGAAAACTGAACTCTTCAAGATTTGTTGTCTTTAGGCTGATGACTCATTTGGCAACTTAAAGTTTAACCATCTGCGCAGAGCCTAAAATTACACTAGATCAAGGGTCATCCTGGAAAATTGCAATGACAGTGTGTTTTCGGTTATTAGAATGTGTTCTTCCTTACTACCTTAAAAGCGCTCCTTATTTTCTAATCTTGAAGTCAAGCACAGTTGTAACATAAAAACTATTGATTTTCCAGGCATAGGAATGGAGTTCTCTTTAGGAATTTGAGGTTTTAGAGTCTTTGCTTATGTCCTTGGATTCTGCAAAAGCTATGGCAATCTATGTGAAAAAGTAACTTTGTACTGTTCAAGACTGTAGCCCTCCCCATGTCTAGTCTTCTAGAAAAAAGGTACCCTTATTCTTGAGGGAGTTAGATGAGGTTGTGTAAGCTGGTTTTAGTGTAAATCCAGCACAGTTTCTAAATGATTGACTCAAAGTTCATGGGACATGTTTTTTTTTATGTGTATACATATACACAGATTGGGCTCCAGGGATGATGCTACAGTTCTAGCATCAGGATGGCACCTGCTCCTGAGTAGAGGGATGGGTTTGTGTTGAGACATACTCCCTCCTTCATCCAAGGATCCCAAGCAGGCAACCACTGCTTTGGTGCAAGAGCCAGGCAGGACTCGAGATATAGAGTATGTCCTTGGGACAAAGGAAAACTCTTTCATAAGTTATTCTGTGTTTTTATGAGTATGTTGGAGACTACAGTAGTTCTGAAAATAAGATAATGATTAAAGAGATTGACAGCCCTATAGAGTTGTAATAATGATTTGAGAAACTGTTTAGCTTTATAAGATTATTATCAAATATGCAGATCTGACAGTTATCATTATACACTTGTTTTTGATACATGTATCTGCTGTCATTGCATTTGTTTGGACTTTTGTTCTCATCTTTTTTTTTTCTTCTTGTAGCATTGGGGATTGAACCCAAGGGCATTCCATCTCTGACCTAAAACCCCAGCCCTTATTTCAACTTTTTTTTTTTAAACAAGATCTTGCTAGGTTGTTGAGTCTCACTACATTACTGAGACTTTCCTTTAACCTGTGATTCTCGTGTCTCAGCCTTCCAAGTACTGGGATTACAGGTGTACACCACCACACCCAGCTTGTTCTCATCTTTTATGTTGTAAAATCTTCATTAGTTGATCTAGTTTAAGGTTCAAATATACGGGCCAGTCAAATTATGTAATAACTTGACTGATCATATACATCATTTTTTAAGTCATAAAAATGCCAGATATTGTGTTTCAAGTAAAGGTAAGATATAGTTCCTATCCTTATGATATTTATGTCACATACATGGTTTACTTATTCCTAAGCATTAAAATTATGTATGCTGTAAAGAATTGCATATGGTTGATAATTTGAAATTTAATAATTTTGTGTTACAAGAAGAGCTTCTGAGATTAAAATATTATGGAAATAATGAGTATTCAGTTTGTTCCAATGAGACATGTTCTGAACTTTTGGCAGTCTTGGTCAATGAGGGTAAGTAGACAACTTACCCAAGGAAAAAGTGATTTTTTCTGATGAGGCATTCCACAATTTATTTTCAGGTCCCGGAGACAGAGCCATACACCAAATCATCAGGTCATTTGATTGGGCTGGTGTATTACCATGCATCCTTGTTAAAACAGACTTCAGTTCCAAAAATCCATTTTTGCCTTTTCTCTCTTCATTAGTAATGTATATTCCTACAAGACAGATAAAAATATGGTTAGTTACTAACATTTTCGACATCAGTCATAAAAAAATATCTTTTGTTTGTGAGTTTTTTTTTTGTTTGTTTGTTCTTTTTTGGTACTGGGGATTGAACCTAGAGGCATTCTACCTCTAAGCCATGCCCCTAGTCTGATTTTATTCATTTGGAAGCAAGGTCTTGCTATGTTGCTGAGGCTGGCTTAGAATCTGCAATCCTCTTGTTTTAGCCTCCTATGTACTGGAATTACAAGTGTGTGCCATCATACCTGGCTTGCTTTGTTTTTTTGAGATGGGGTCTTGCTCTGTGGCCCAGGTTGGCCTCAAACTCTTGAGGCCAAGCAATCCTTCTGTCTAAGTAGCTAGGATTACAGGCTTTTGTCACTATATTCAGCTAAATCATGAAAATATTGGGTCTCAAGTAGCTTCTATGAACAAAGCTCAATCTCAGCTGACCTGGAATTACCCTGAAATGTTCTCTCAAGCTCCTGTATAGCACCGATCCATGATCAAGGCATGAAACACACAGATTAACAGCATTGCTTTGTTTGTGAACTGAGTTCAAGGGGCTTTGGGGCAGATTGTCCCAGCTCATCAGCATTTTTTATTGTAATAGTGAGGTTGATGATTTGCACTTGGGCTGGGTAAGACCCTGGGAGGTCCCCACTGTGAAGTCTACATATGTAGTAAGAATAAATTTTAAGTGCTGAGTAAAATATGAAACAATCTCAGCAGGGATTTAAGTTTTAGCTTCCCAATTCTGATTCTTCTGTGCATGTGTTGGTGGTTCCTGATCTGAGAAAGAAAGTGCATCTGGTTGTGATCCTTTCAGAGTGTATACCTCTGACTTCTAGGGACTACTTGCTATAAGTGTAACAGATAATGCATATTCTAATTGCATTGCTACGCTATATCTTTCTTTTGAAATAAGCTGTAGATCTATAAGCATTGACATTTTGGGTCTTCTGAGTCAGAAATCAGGTTCTGCTTAACTGCCACTGTTAATACAACCTCTAGCATACATGGCTGCAGGAAATTAAGGTAAAACTATCACTATAGGTCAGATCTTTCTGGATTTATATAGCTTCTTTACATTAAAAGTTCTTAGTGCTAGGATTGAAGTTATTTCTTGTGAAAGGAATAGTTAAATGCAGTCGTGTGCTGGTAGAATTCTGAGCACACCATGTGGCTTCATTGTTGAGAGAGTATTGGGCACATCAAATTTGCATGCTTTACCTACATGGGGTTTAATTAACAGGATGATTTATTTATAATAACTGTTAGCAGGTATTTTCAGGATTGCATTTTATTATTGTTATGGGTGAACTTTTTTATGGTATTGGAGATTTAACCTAGGGAAATTCTACCTCTAAACTATACCCCCAGTCCTTTTTTTATTTTAAAACAGGGTCTTGCTAGGTTGTTGAAAGTTTCACTGTGTTGCTGAGGCTGCCCTTGAACTTGTGATCCTCTCATCTCAGCCTCCCAAGTACTGGGATTACAGGCATGTGCCACCATGTGCAGCAGGTAAGCTGTTTTTAAAGTGAACTAATTAACAAGCAATATGCTATGCATCAACATAAGCTTTTAATTTTATCAATTAAACTTTATCAAATAAAAATAATAATGCAGGAAGAGTTTTGTGGCTTGGTTGTTGTTAGGAATATGTTGAGCCTTGAGGAGAAATGAGTCAGGAGCAGGTCTGTGACCCACGAAAAGGATGCCTGAGATTATTTTGACAGAAGCTGTCATGGTACCAACTTATGAAAAATACGGCTTTGTGCTGAGTTTGCCTCAGTGTGTGTTCCTGCCTCCAGTAACGTCTAA